>KZ651866.1:200397-215203 GCA_001010745.2 Gerris buenoi
ATAGTTTTTGAGTTATATGGCAAATACCGAAAGAAAACGTTATTTTTTCATGTTTTTTGGCTATAACTCAAATTCCAACAAAAATGTTTGGTGGCAAACCTCAGATTCGTAATCAGCACCCCAAAAAACATGAAGGAGCAAAAAATCATAAATACTCCAGAATTTGTTTTAAAACACTCCTTTTTAGCACCTAATGACTGGACTAATAATATAAATTAAGGTTTTGAGATAAGATATATACACTCTTTAATGATTAAATTTATGCGATAAGACATATATACCTACATATTCTAATAATAATAGCAATAAACATAAAACATTGTATAAATCACTAAATAAATAAAATAATTATACACATAATACACCAAACTAGACAAAATACTTATTACTCATAAAAATGGATCAAACTATATTAATCGAGCTAATTACAAGTATGAAGGACGAACTAAAAAATGTAAAGGAAGAAATAACAAATGAGATTAGAATGGCAACCAAAGAAATGAAACTACAGATTACAACCATAAATCAACAACAGATTAACAACAATAAATTAATAGAACAACAACAGAAAAGAATATCTTTCTTAGGAAGAGAAACCCGAAAAAATAATCTCATTATCTACGTAGTTAAAGAAGAAAAGCCGGAAAGTTATGAACAGCTAGAACGAAAAATCATATTATTATTGAAAGAACAGCTAAATATCATACTTGATGAATTCGACATAGATTTTGTTACAAGGCAGGGACATCCGCAAAATGAAAATAGGCCCGTTTGCATCAAGTTAACTAGATACAAGAAGAGATTAGAAATCATGTTAAATAAGAAACACCTCAAAAACAGCGATATCTGCATTAAGGAAGATTTTCCCCCAAATGTCAGAGAAACTAGGCGCAATCTTTGGAAAGATCTTGAGCAAGCTAGAAATGAGGGTAAATTTGCAATAATCAAATACGATAAGCTAATAATAAAAGAAAATATCCCAAGGAATGATCATTACTAAAATTGGCCAAACAAAAGAATATTAGAATCCCCTGGCGATGATAGTATAACAACTCTTAAAGAAGCAACAGAGCAACAGTTAAGAAAAAAATTCAATCCTACGAACTCTATCCAAACAAAACTCTCGAATTTTTTGATAACAGCCAGGCAAAAGATGTGAGTCCAAATAACACTGGCGAATGCAGCGGGCAAACTCCAATAAAAAATAACCCATAGCAACTAAAAAAGAAGAAAACCCTAATCTCCAAATTAAAAAATAATAAAGATGATAAAAAAGAAACCAATATTTTTACTTACAACTGCCGGACATTGAGAGACGATTACAGAGTTATGGAACTTATTGAAGAAGTAAAAAAGAAAGAGTGGGATATTGTAGACCTGTGTGAAGTGAGAAGGGACTCTGAACAGCTACTTAATTTACCAGATGCAATGGAATTGTACCTTAATGGAAATGGAGATAAAGGCGGTACCGGATTTTTAGTAAATTTGAAAACTATTAAAAATATAAAAAGTTATAAATCCTACACTCACAGAATATCTAAATTAGTTTGGAAGCTAGAAAAAAACCAAGGAGGAAATAGAATCAAAGTAATACAAGTTTACTCACCGACAAGCGATGCAAAAGAAGAGGAAATGATTTTTATAACAATTTACAAGTAGCCCTAGAGGAGGATAGATGTTCTACCACAATAGTAATGGGAGATTTTAATAGCAAAGTAGGCAAAGGGAAAGAAGGTAAGGTAGTAGGAGACCATGGACTAGGGGATAGAAATAATGCTGGAAATAGACATAGAATTTGCTGAATCCAATTCATTCTACATTCTTAACACTTTTTTTCCTAAAACTGATAATAAAAAATGGACGTGGCTGAGTCCAGATGGAAGAACGAAAAATCAAATAGACTTCATATTATCAAATAATAAAAATCTGTTTATCGATATCGAAACTGATAAAAGCTTAAATTTAGGAAGCGATCATATCGCACTAAAAGCCAGACTAAAAGTAAAGATTGATAGGAAAAATTGGAGAAAAAAGAGGAGGTCATCCAACATGAAACTTAATGAAGACGAGATAAATATTTTCGAAGCAGGTCTAAAAGATAATCTAAAGCAAATTAACAAGAATGGAGATGTGGATGAAATTAATACTAATGTCGTTGGATGCATAAAAATAATCGCAGATTCAATATTAGATAAGCGACCTAAAATTGAAAATAATTCACTTCCCAAAGATATTAGGAAGCTTTTATATAAAAGAAGAAAACTAAAAAGAAATGAAAGAATAAAGTTAGAATTTACTAATATCTCTAAGCTTATTAGAATTAAAATTAAGAAATGGAGTACGGAGAGAAGAACAGATGAACTTAAGAAGGCTATTGAAAATAATGAAAGCGTAAAAAAAAATATGGAACTCACAGAAGATCGGAAAGGGAGCAATCAATGCTATGAAAGATGAAAATGATCAAAAACGGATGAGAGGAATTGGAGAAGGGAAAGATAATATAGTAACAGACAAGGAGGGTGTACTTAAGATTATAAAGAATTTCTTTAGTAATCTTTACGGTGAATACGGAAATGATGAAAACCTTGAAGTAAAAGAAATGGAAAACTACCAAGAACCAATTGAGGAAGTGCCGATAATATTAAAAGAAGAAGTTAGGAAGGTAATAAGAAAAAAAAAACGGCAAAGCAGGAGGGCTAGATGGCATTACCAATGAACATTTAAAAGCCGGTGGAGAATCGCTAATATCCTTTTTGGTAGATTTCTTCAATAAATGTCTTCTTATAGGAACAGTTCCAAAACAGTGGCTACAGTCAAAACTACTTTTATTGTTTAAATAAGGAGACCGTTTGAAAATTAATAACTACAGACCTATTTGTTTGCTTCCAACTATCTACAAAACCTTCATGTCAATTATTAACAGTAGAATAGAAAGAAAAATCCCGTCAAGTACTTGCCAGCAAGTTACTAAAAGGGTTTCTTCGGTCATAAAAATTAATTATATTTATATATTTTTTTTAAACAAAAACATCTATTGTTAACTTTTAAAAATCAAGATGTGCATATATTATTATTATTCTTTACTATCTTCGGTATGCGCTTATTGAATTCTTTTAGGGGTAAAATAGCCGCCAATTTGGGGACAAAATATATTTTTGTGAACCAAATTTCAAATCCTTTCAAATGANCAAATAATTTTAGAGTTATGACGTCACAAATTACAAAAATGAATTTTTAGACCGCAGATAAGGTACACAACCAAAGTTCCAAAGTTGGCTTCAATGTTATCAGTGACCCTCCTTCTATATATAGTATTATTCTAAGATTGGACGTGAGAAATATGGAGAATCCTGTTCTTTACGTAAGGATGAACGCTTTTGGAGATACTTTTGGATGGAATCACGGAAAAAATGCCCACGGAGAAAAAGCCCAGGAAAAAATTCCCACGGAAAAAATTGCCAGGAAAAAATGCCCACGGAAAGAATGTCCACGAAATAAAATCCCAAAATAATTAAACTTTAATCGTTAATGGTAGTTTTTAAATATAATTAGTTAATTTTTAACGTTAACAAATTTGAACCAATTTTTAAATAGAATAGCCATTCTAGGGAGAACAGAGAGGAGTTTCTACGGCGTATAGCAAGCAATTCGAGAAGGAAAGGGCATAATAATTATTTTTTGTACTTGTAATGTTAGTATTGTAAATAATTATTAAATTGTAAATAATAAATGTAAAGCGGACTCTTTGTTAACAAAAAAATAAATAAAATCATTTTCGTTCCTATATTGAGTAGTTGATATAGATATTTATTCACAGTAAGAAAGTAAATGATTTCTTAAACAACATCTTAAATCGCCAACGCCAGATTTTACTTCAGCTAGTTTCATTATTACACATTATCATTTTGATATATCATATATTTTAGATAAAAACCAAGGCAATTAGAATGTAAATATGTTCAAACAGTTAATACATCTAAAAAAACATTAACACCTGAACTCTGCTGAAGTATCGCAATTGTCAGGACTATCAGACCAATTGATATGATGTAACAAGTGTGTATGTTTGTACAATATTGTTATTGTTACAATATTTTGTAGTGTATGATAACATAATATTGTAGAGATTCATTCATAGTGATGTCATACCTGGTAGAAACCCTACGATATTAAAGAAGATGCATCTTATATCCAGTACTTTTACAGTTATATAACTCAAAAATAGAATATTCCTAATGGCTATTCTATAAAAATAGGTTAAAATTTAATATTGTTAAAAATTAACTAATCATAATTAAAAACAACCATTTAACTATTACAGTTAATTATTTTGGATTTCTTTTTCCGTGGCCATTTTTTCCGAGGGCTTTTTTCCGCCTACCCTTTGGATGAGTGGGGACACTTTTAACTGCACACTAAAGGCTATGCACGGAACTAAAACAAAACAAAACTAGAACTTCCCGACATCCATATGCCTAGTAGAAAGGCTGAATTTAAGATACATATAAAATAAAAGCGTGTAAAAATAAATTGTTTTTGGTAATATCAACAACTTTTTTTTATAACATGCATTAGTATCTATGAAATACATATAAGATATAATTACCACAATATTAAACAATTTAATATCATGAAATTCGCTGACGATTTAGTACTGATAGGGAAAAATAAAGAAGAAATCAAGATCACGATAAAAGATCTTTGTAAGGAAGTTTGTCGATTGGGGTTGAAAATGAACATTCAAAAAACAAAAATAATGACAGCATATTATGAAGGCGACAATGGGATCAACGTAGAAGAAGCCGGGTACATCGAGAAAGTATCAGAATATATATATTTAGGCCAGCTGATTACTGAAAAAGGCGAAGAAGAAAAGGAAGTGAGGAGACGAATAGCACTTGGTTGGGCTAGCTATAATAAATACAGGCAGCTTTTTAGATCAGATGTACCCATGCAATACAAGACAAAATTATGGATGAAATGTGTTCTCCCGGTTCTCTAATTTTAATCATATTAAAACTGGTTTTTGTAACCATTGATGTTTACATTCAATTTTATTTAAAAAGTAACTTAAGTGTAGCTTCAAGCCTTATGGCGCCACGGCAGCGGCATCTAGCCGATTTGTTATATATATAGAAAAAAATTCATGTCTGTAATTTATAAAAAAAAAAAATGTTTAACAATAAATGGCATTCTAATTCTAATTAGTATCTATGAAATACATATAAGATATAATTACCACAATATTAAACACTCAAAATTCTTATTTTTACTTGAAATGAACCTAAATTCTATAATTAAGTAAAAAAATACACAATATAAAAAAACAGACTACAAAAATTAATTAAATAAATCTACTTATTTTGTATTAGTGGAAGAGTAAATTACATTGTAATAATAAATTAAACATACAAGAAAAACATTTTTAAGGAATTAATTGTGTTACGCAGGCACTTTGGGTGCATCGACCGCCGAAAAAGCGTTCCATACAAACAAGTTTGAGTCAACTCCTCCGACTCATCCAGGACTCGCTCGGCATTCAATGTAAATGCTTATATATGAGGTTTGTGCCTAAAGCGGAAGCAGTTGTTAAAGCCACATATAAAGAAGAATATCAATACAAAACGCAATAAAAGAACTAAAAAGGACAGTGCCACATGAATGAAAACAATTGTTTAGCTTAAAAAAAAGTAAATTAATAACAGGAATTAAAATGAAGTATCTTCAAAGTTAGGTACACCTATTAGTTATTTAATTATACGTAATTTTGCCTTAAGGAACTCGAACCTACAAAATGTTAAAATGCAGCAAGAAAATGAATTCAACAAGGTAATACTGAATAACCTATATTAAACTAACACTGTTGAAAAAAGACACACACAAGAATAGAAATGAGCAATAGAAGAAAAAAAGACAGACGGGTAAGAAGATGGAGAAATGAGATAATAAGGAAGAATGGAAAAACTGTAGCATCAAAGTTGAATTAAACTCAAAGAGTTAACATGCGGATGAATCAACTTCAATTTTACTTTTCTTAAGTAGACTCTTTAACACAGTCCAATAAATTTACAGAACTGATAAGTTCAAAGAATGTTCTCCTTAGCGAACCGTATGGTTATCATGCAATGGAAACTTTAAATTGCTTGTCAAAAGAAAGAAAAGCAAAAAAGGAACTTGGAAATGTAACAGCGGCATTCTTCATTCCTGACTCAAAAAACACATAAGTTTTCTTCGAGTGATGCTGCAGTTTTTTAAAGTATAATTTTATTCTGGAAAGACGATTAATTTATCATTAAATATTAATTTTGAATAGGTACATTAATGTTATAAGTATTACATCATCAACAAGAATTTTATATAATAGGTTTTATATTATTGGCGATGTATGTATAAAGATAAAAAGGGTGATTCTAAACATCATTGGCTACAAAAAAAAACTTCATATAAACCTTGGGCCTATTCTCAACCGTTTTCCACAAGGTTAAATTTTATGATTTTTTTAAGATCACATACCTCTGTTTATAAAAACAGTTATTGCTCCAGAAGTATAAAAGCTGGAACAATACTTTTGGTTTCGTTGTAAAGCTGACAACATTTCCTATAAGAAAAGTGTTATTTTAATGTTCATAACTTCAAATTACACGACAAAAAATGTATAAAAATATAATTTAAAAAAAAAAAAATATATAACAATTTTTTATTGGTTCCATAAGTTGGTAAAGAACCAAGCCTAAATTGGGTGGACTTCAGGAAAAACTTCTTTATTTACTAACGTTTCGATCAATATGAATATTATTACCCATTCATATGACGGAATTTTTAGTAAAAATCACTGAAAGTAAAAAAGAAACATGTTTATTGTTGCTATTTTTGATTTACAGGTGAGTAAATAATTAAACAAGTAAGGCGCGCTTCAAGTAAGTACGTGAGGCGATAATCACCGGTTTCTGTACGACTTAGTTAAAATTATCAGGTTTAATAGTTTAATATTCTTTACTCTTCAAGACCTTTAAATTGATGTATAACACGTCATGGTAACTAAAGACTTTTTTTTAGTCACCCGCCATATTGGACGCCATCTTGAAAATATTACGTTTGTTATTTTAATAGTTGCATATTATTTTTCTAAACTTTAAGACCTTTAAATTGATGTATAACATGCCATGGTAACTAAAAACTTTTTTTAGTCACCCGCCATATTGGCCGGGCCGCCATCATGAAAATATAAGGTAAGAAAAAAATATTAAGGGTAGAAACTCCAAAATGCGTCCAGTTGCATCAAACGCCGAGATGCACCTGTGCCAAATTTTATGTTTCTAGCTATAGTAGTTTATGAATTGAAACAAGCCAACGGATAAACGACACCAACGGAAAGACGGACAGACAAAGCCATATAAGGTTTCTTTTTGTACTTTGTACAGAAACCTAAAACATATTAAAAGAAGCACGATTGGTTTAGTATACTCATCTAGTGTCAACAATAACAACAATAAACACGTAACTTTAGGTAACACGACATATGAATAGGTAATAATATTAATCGAAACATTAGTAAATAAGTAGTCGCGGCAATGAAGCACTAAAAAGGCCAAAAGCTCGGAATCTTTTAGACTAAGACGGATCGGAATGCGGTTTTTTGCATTCGCTTCCAAAAATTATTTGTAAAAACCCTGTTTTTTTTTTTTTTTTTTTTTTTTTTTTTGTACAAACCGGAAAATGCATTGCTGCAGCCGAAAATGCATTTTCCGGTTGGAAAATGCATTTTTTGAGACGGCTTTTGGAAGATTAAAGAACTTTGTAAATATGAGTCAGGACCGGGTTTTCGAGGTCGCTGATCACGATTATGATGTTCAGGAACGCCGATGAACGTCATCACCGCGAGACTCTCCCGAAATTCACGCGGGGAATGAGAGAAACTCGGCACCCGGAAATTTCGGGTCGCTGAATCCAAATATGGCATCGGCGAACACCCCGACACCTGATGCTCCTGAACCTGGACGCGGACAAAAACAACCCGAAAATCATTGTAGGGGTGTTTTTTTTTATCCTTAGTCCAGGCCCGCCAACCAACGCGTAGAACGAGCAGGTGGCGGCAGTAGAAACCGTTACCGAAATACATTAGCAAAGTTCTATAGTTGGCACATATTTGTATTTTTTCATGGAGAAGGATTATATGATTTCAAAATTAAAGTTTAGGTACTCAGGGGTACAGGGTACGGGGTACAAAAGTCAAAATAGTATATACCCAGCATTATGCATGTCTTTGGAAAGCTCTTTAAGAGTGAAGCAATTGTTATTATGTACACTTTTGCCATATTTTCACATAAGAGGGGGGTAAAAAGGAAAAATAGGTAAATAAATTATTTTTAATTAAAAATTAGTAATATTACTAAATTTTATAAGATTTGAAGGACGTCCGCGTCCAGGTTCAGGCGCACCAGTGTCCGGGGGGTGTTCGCCGATGCCCCATATTTGGATTCAGCGACCCAAAAAAACCCCGGGCGCCGACTTTCGCTCCTTCCCAGCGTGAATTTTGGAAGATGACGTTACACGGCGTTCCTGAGCTCCAGGTCGGCTGTGGGTAAATTTGAACATCATAATCGTGATCAGTGACCTCGAACACCCCCGGGAACTCGATTTGGGCCAGTACTGACTCATATTTACAAAGTTCTTTAATCTTCCAAAAGCCGTCTCAAAAAATGCATTTTTGGCTGAAGCAATGCATTTTACGGTTTGTACCACAAAAAACCTGGGGCATTTTTTACTAATAATTTTTGGAAGCGAATGCAAAAAACCGCATTCCGATCCGTCTTAGTCTAAAAGTAATAATACGTAATACAATAAGTGTTTTTATGAGCAAAGGTATGCGATCTTTAAAAAATCATAAAATTCGACTTTGTGGGAAAACGGTTGAGAATAGACCCATGGTTTATACGACGTTTTTGAAGCCAATGAGGTTTAGAATCACCCTATTTATTTTTGTACATACATCGCCAATCACCCTGTATATATTGTGTGTGTGTTTAACAGGTAATAAATTTACTAGGAACTAGGGGGCACCCTACTCGCTTCGCTAGTCAACCCCCCCCCCCCCCCCAATGAGGTTTAGAATCACCCTATTTATTTTTGTACATACATCGCCAATCACCCTGTATATATTGTGTGTGTTTTTAACAGGTAATAAATTTACTAGGAACTAGGGGGCACCCTACTCGCTTCGCTAGTCAACCCCCCCCCCTCCCCCCAAGGCCGCTGCCTAGTAGAGTATTATTTTTTCTATTTATTATAAGAACCGGGGACCGTTCAAAAAGTTTAAATCCGCTGTAATAGTTTTTGCACTTAAAAATAAAGATATTACCTCGGAACAAATATATTTTATATTCTAGATCTTAAGTTTGGCTAATTCGGATTGTACGTGACCCAGAAATTTTTTTCGAGTTGGACCTCTACCTGGTTTATATACAGGAGGGTTGTTTTTCCTCAGAAAATGAGAGGAGCACCTTGTTTNGACGTTGGAACAACTGTCTTTAAATCCATATTTATGATCGTTGCAACTGATATCCTTGTGTAACGGGATAGAATTCCTTGACTAAATTGTTTACTCTCGTATTAAAACTAAAATATTCCAAGTCGGGTCACTTATAAATTAATATTTCTTCTTACATTTGGCGAATATCAATCAGCTGTCGTAAGTTTCTCTTTCAACTATGTCACCAAGTCGACTGTAGATCGTAGATCTCCTCGCCGATGTTATTCTCGAGACCGTGTAATCGCTTGGTCAACCTCCTGTTGGTACCAGTGTCCAATGTAACATTTGACGACAGTGGTTTGAAGTAGTAATAATGTATCGATGCTGTTGACGGAGAATTACACAACGATATTTCTTTCACGATAAAGTCGTATGTGCTCCTAAACGTTTTAAACTCTACCACTGTGAACAGCACATGGTCAGAATACAAATTTGACGAACTAGTTTACTCCCACAGTTACCGAGTAACGAACTGAACTTTAATTAAATTGATGCAGATCCATGCTTATTCATCAGAAAAGATAACAAAAATACGATGCTGGTGGTTCTCTTTGTTGATGATGGCCTGGTGTCATTGACAGATCCCTGTGAATCCGCCAGATTTATCGAAGACCTCACGGAAGAGTTCAAATCAAAGTGAAGCCTGCCTCTTACTATCATGCGGAGTGCAGTTACAAGATCGGTCCAATACTGTTCTACACACAGCTTACACTAAGAGTTTCTTCAAACGATTTTGGATGGATACATGTAAAGTGTTATGAAGTATAAGGCTTCAATTAGAAAAGAAGAAAGCAAAGATTTAGGGTTAACCTATTGACAGTCAGTTAGTGTTCTCTTGTATCTGATGGTAGCTTGCCGCCGAGATATTGCTCTCGCTGTAATGAATGATCTCGCAAACTCTAGAATACCCAAGCCAAGATGATTGGACTTAAGCGAATTTTTAGGTATTTGAAGGTATTGAAACTTTGAAGATAATATGGATTAAGTTTTTATTTTTAACGCTACATGTTTTATATTCTAAATAGAACATTTTATTTGAACTAAATAATTTGAATTTAACCCTGTTTCCGCGTATACAGGTTGCTGTTTTGGTTCTATCACCACAACCGACATTGCCCATCAGCGATTGAGGGAGAACCGCCATTCCATATCTATTACCAAAGAATGAACCCTACCTAGTGTTTATATATTCTAAGCATATCAGGACCGTCTTCACAAAAGGACAAATTACCCTATGAAGTCTGACAGGCAAGGAACCTACTTTAAAACATTTGCGAGTCATAGGATTTAAGTGCTTTGTTCATATTCTTAAACAAATAAGAAGAAACATGGACAAGAAAGCTCTTGAAGGTGTTTTGGTATGATACGAATACTATGATGGGTATTGTATCTGGAGTAGGAATACCAATAAATTTGTAATGTACAGAGATGTCACTATTAGTGAAGAGCCGTCTATTAAAATGAAAACCATAGTGATCCCTAAGTCTCTTGGTCAGCCAACAGGGTAGCCTGACAAGTGTTCTGAAAATGAATCTACTGGAAGCGTTAGTTCTCGGGAGTCGTCAGTACACGACGAAGAAAGTAGTGGTTCTAAAGAAAAGGATCAATCTGTGGAAAAACCAGTCAAGTTCAACATGAAGTTGTGAGATCGCTCCTTAATTAACCCCCCAACTAAATTTAAAGATTTTAAAATATCGTCTGAAGAGTCAGATATGGAGGAACCAAATATCTACAAAGAAGCTTTAGCTATTGAGAATAGCGATGAATGGTTAAATGGAATAAAGATTGCATGAAAGAGCTCTGGAAGAAAGTAATAGGCGGAGATTATAAACTCTACTAGCAGGTAAGAAAGCCATTTCTTTTAATTGGATACATAAGATCAAATCCAATCCTGATGCGTCTATCGATAAGTAAAAAGTACGTCTAGTTGCAAAGGGGTTTACTCAAAAAAGGAACGGGCTACAATCAGACATTCAGTCCTTTTTTCAGAGCTTTTCTAAGTGTTGCAGCAAATAAAATAATGTCTTTAACACAGTTTGACGTAAAAAGTGCATTTCTGNTGAGTATAAAGCACGTCTAGTTGCAAAGGGGTTTACTCAAAAAAGGAACGGGCTACAATCAGACATTCAGTCCTTTTTTCAGAGCTTTTCTAAGTGTTGCAGCAAATAAAATAATGTCTTTAACACAGTTTGACGTAAAAAGTGCATTTCTGTACGGCGAGCTTGAAGAAGAAATTTACACGAAGCAGCCAGAGGGATATGCAAATAGTACGCATCGCATTTGTCATCTCCAAAGAAGTTTTTATAGGTTAAAGCATGCACCAAGATGTTGAAATAAACGTTTGAACTACCTGATTTTTGGCTAGTTTTGCAGCCGACTTGATGTGGTCTATATCATACTCTTACACTAGTATATTATATAGGTAGTATTATATTAGATTCTAGCTCTATGCCCTTCTACAATCCCGAATAAGAGCAAATGAAATGAAGCTTCGGTGGGGTCTATATCATACTCTTACGCTATTGTATGTAGTATTATATTACACCTATCCCATATTTTTGTTAAAGTTAGACAAAAACCAAGAGTTTACGGAGAAGGACAAGTTGGTACTAGACCTACACTACTACATAGAGTCTGGTGGCTCAGTTTGAACAGGGGTTTAGTAAGTATGTCAGCTAGTTGGTTCTCTGTTGACACCCTACTGACGGAGACTTCTCCTTCAGCTATCACCTCACGTACTAAGTGCTTCGTCCTGCGATGGTATTCAGGGTTTTGTGCCAGCTTAGTAGCAGCTTCGTTGTCAACTTGTAGAGCACTTCCAGATTCACCACATCTTGGAACAACCGTTAAAGCCATAACACTTCGCGAGCTGCTTCACTTGCAGCTTCAGTCCTTTAACCACCTCAGCTTCAGTTGTAAAGATGGCAACTGAAGTTTGACGCTGAGTTATCAAGGATATTGCTCCCCCGGAGTAGATACTCAATACACCTGATGTTGCCATCCCCGTAGTCACATCTCCTCCGTGGTCGGCATCAATGAAGCGCACAAATAATCCTTCTTTAAATTCAGGTGTTTTTTTTTTTTTATATTATACCGTAATTATCAGTCTCCTTTAGATACCTAAAAATTCGCTTAACACGGATCCAATCATCTTGGCTTAGGTACTCTAGAGTTTGTGAGACCACTTCTACAGCGAGAGCTATATCTGGGCGGGTTGCTACCATCAGATACAAGAGAACACTAACTGACTGTCAATAGGTTAACCCTAAATCTTTGCTTTCTTCTTTTCTAATTGAAGCCTTATACTTCATAACACTTTACATGTATCCATCCAAAATCGTTTGAAGAAACTCTTAGTGTAAGCTGTGTGTAGAACAGTATTGGACCGATCTTGTAACTGCACTCCGCATGATAGTAAGAGGCAGGCTTCACTTTGATTTGAACTCTTCCGTGAGGTCTTCGATAAATCTGGCGGATTCACAGGGATCTGTCAATGACACCAGGCCATCATCAACAAAGAGAACCACCAGCATCGTATTTTTGTTATCTTTTCTGATGAATAAGCATGGATCTGCATCAATTTAATTAAAGTTCAGTTCGTTACTCGGTAACTGTGGGAGTAAACTAGTTCGTCAAATTTGTATTCTGACCATGTGCTGTTCACAGTGGTAGAGTTTAAAACGTTTAGGAGCACATACGACTTTATCGTGAAAGAAATATCGTTGTGTAATTCTCCGTCAACAGCATCGATACATTATTACTACTTCAAACCACTGTCGTCAAATGTTACATTGGACACTGGTACCAACAGGAGGTTGACCAAGCGATTACACGGTCTCGAGAATAACATCGGCGAGGAGATCTACGATCTACAGTCGACTTGGTGACATAGTTGAAAGAGAAACTTACGACAGCTGATTGATATTCGCCAAATGTAAGAAGAAATATTAATTTATAAGTGACCCGACTTGGAATATTTTAGTTTTAATACGAGAGTAAACAATTTAGTCAAGGAATTCTATCCCGTTACACAAGGATATCAGTTGCAACGATCATAAATATGGATTTAAAGACAGTTGTTCCAACGTCAAACCCTACGCTCTTCTCCAGTGGTCTACTTTGAACATCAGTCGAATAAACATGATGAAAACTATACCTAGGGTTGCATAAGTTTAAGAATATATTTTTTTCTACAAGAACATCGGACTAGCCTTAAACGGTTCCATCAAACCCACCGACTGTGGTGATAAACTTATGTAAATATATTGTTTTACATTGGTAAAACGTTACCCTTTCCGATCACAAGTGTACATATTAGTCATATTTTGTGTAAGGCGATATAAAAAATGTTGCCGATCAGTCTATATAACGAGCCCGTATATAAACCACGATATAAACACAGACCTAGAATAATTAGTTTCCCTCAGTTTGCTTCTGTTGAGTACAGGTTTAATTATTTTTTCTCGTGGACTGGGTCAATCGAACCGAAACTTCTCAGTGAAGCAGGATTTTATTACACTGGAATGGAAGACCGAACTATATGTTTTAACTGCGGTGGAGGACTCAAAGATTGGGAGAATGATGATGATCCCTGGGCGGAACATAAAGGATATAATTTCATCGAAAAAGTCAGAGATTGTATGTGTAAAAACTACAACTCGTCTGAACTACAAACTACAAGAAGTGAGTCGGAAGCTCCGATGTGTAAACTCTGCTTAGAAATCCCTCTGGAAGTAGTTTTTCTTCCGTGCGGACATATCATATCATGCATAGACTGTTCTGTCAAACTTAAAAAATGTGGTATCTGTCGATATCTCATCGAAGAAGTTATCCGAATATTTATATCATAGTTTGCATCAAGTTTTATATAAAGTTTTAGTTATAAGTTTAGTTTTATATCAAGTTTGCATAAATTCTGTTCAATATCACTATGCTAGCACTCGTATCGCTTGTAACGTTAAACCGATGTAGGGAGACATATCCCACTAATAATATCATACTGAAATATGATCATAATGAACACGAGTCACGATCTCTTATCTCACTTACTTGTTTAAAAATAAATAACTAAAAATGTTACTAATATAATATGAAAATAAACGTATTATACTTCATTAGAAATTTAGAGGACTAGTTAATTAAAATTAAAATAGTGTGTTTGTAAAATGTATGCCTCATCTCTCCCTAATTTAATTTGATTTCGTGCAACCAATCTCTGCTAAATATGATGTCGATGTCTTGATTTATGCCATAGAGTTTGCCGTAAAACGTTTCGTT
>KZ651866.1:223607-241697 GCA_001010745.2 Gerris buenoi
TATGTATGTATATATATATATATAAATTAAGCTTTGTAAAGTTAAGTTGGATTTCGTCGAATCCTACTTCTTCTAAAGGTCTATTAAAAAATATATATATATATATGTATAATAATAAAATAAAAAATCATGATGTAGACTTTTTGAATCAATTGAGACTTAAAGATTTACTTTATTTTGCTCCTAATAGCGCAAAACCAAATCCATATATGTATTTGTATTTTTCAAATAGGTATAAAGAAGTAAAAATACATCATTTGTAGAAATATGGTTTAACAATTCACTCTTCGCATTTATCGGGCATGATATAAACATAAATCGTGTCACAAACTAAACTTGGGAATATCTTATAATAATGAAGTATGCCAATTATTGACTTATTATTTTTTGCAATTCCTTACAAAGGACGCAGCACCGAACCAAAGAATCTCTACCTGACACAACTCTGGGACTTGGCCTTTAGTGCCTTCCATGTCTTCCTCTCTCCTTTCTGTTTTCCCCCAAGTAACATTAGATGCCAAAATGTATCAACTAAGTTCGTAAACTAAATCTTTGAATTTTTTCCCATCAAGAAGCATGCCAGGCATTGACTTTTAATTCCTTCCTTATAGTGGACGTAAAGACGAATAAAAGGGCCTTCACCTGACACGATTCTGTGCCATGGCCTTTAATTCTTTACCGTTCTTCTAGTCCTCTTTCATTTCTTTTTCAATTTTGTCCTTTTCCACGTAAAATTTACAAACTTTTTTTTGCTTCCGAGCTTACCGAAGGTAACGGAAGCTATGTGACCGTTCTGAAGAGCGAAAATATTTTAGGTCTCCGATTTCAAAAATTCCAAGACAGAAATCCGTTTCAGACATCAGGGATCATTTTTGGTTCCGTGTCTGTCTGTCGGTCGGTCTGTCCATCAATTTTTGCGAACCGCCATATCTTAAAAACTACACGTTCAATTTTAATGAAATGTGGGTGGTAGGTAATAATTAGCCCATTGTTGATCCCATATAAGTTTTAACCTTCTGCGCCTAATTGTTTCTATTACACGGGCGCACAAACATACATGTATTTACACATATAGCTCCAAAAGTTCTAATCTGGTTTGAATGAAACTTTTATAGTTTATAGAAAGTAATCCGAAGATAGCCCCAGATTAATTTGAACTGTCTACGTTCTTAAACTTTTGCTAAATTGATACTTTAATTCTTGCAAAATAACAAAACAATTTTGACACATTAAAAAAACGGGGAAGACAATTAAACCAATGAGACAATAATTACTTGTAAAAGAATAAATACAATAAAGTACGAGGATAGGATGCGAGGAAGCTATGTGCCACTCCAATTGGCAGTCTATTTTAATTATTCTTGATTTATTTGATTTTTTTCCAAAAAGAACTTAATGCATAGATTATATTTTGTGAAAGAAAAACATTATTCTTTTATCGAAATAAAATTAATAATGTATTCAAGGTTCGACTCTTTTGTATATTCTTTAGTTTTAAGAGCAGTTTCTGTTGGCCCTCCTATAAATTAAATTATTTCAGGACCGAGTAAAAAATAGGGAGCCGTTCACAACCATGCCATTATCCCCCTTCCTAATTATAATAATAGCTCTTCTTATAAGAATTTATTATGATTTTAATCCTTAGTTCCTTTTACCTAGGCATATAATCACTAAGCGAGTTTATGAGAAAATGTAATATTTTTTTGTACTTTGCATAAAAGAAGCTTTAAGGTTTTTTTTAGTAAAAGCTTTAGGGGCTAAAAAGCAAGTTAGTTCTGGAGAAAAAGTTTACATTCTTAAGTTATAGGACTCCAAACCCTTCAAGACATTCAATTGAACAAGATAGCACACTTGTATAAGCTAGTAAGGTTATTTCAGAATGTATAAAAAATCCGAACAAGCTTGACAACGTAATCTAGTGAGTTTAAGTCAGAATGAATTAAAGTTCAATAAAAAAATTTGAACTAATAATATAATGTAGGTATCCTTCGGCTTGTATTTAGAATTTGGACATCGGTAAATGAGTGTATTGATTAGTTATTGACGTAAGTACAGTTTTTGTAAACTGATAGGTTGAAAATGTTAGATAAATTCTATGTTCCTACAGTTGACCGATAAAGTGGTTGTTATCGCACTCAAAATAGTACGCAAAACAGCAGATTCCTGCACTTACTACTTTACCGCACTCATTTTACTTTACCGCACTCCAGTGTTCCAACTTAGGAACATAAAGAACTTAAATCTAAACAAAGATTTAATAATCTAAATTATAATTATAATAACAATGACAACTAATGGTTATTTTTTNTCACGGCTGGATAAGCCGGTTAATTTAATCGTTCAATTAACTCGGTCATGAACCTAATTCGATGACCTTGGCTTCAAAGTAGACATATGAGTATATAGATGGAAATAATAGTACTGTCTCATCGCAAGTGGACAATGTTCTTATCGATAGACATCCTTCATATGGGATGTTATAGAAGACTAGGTCGAGGTCAAGGTCGGGGGCGACATTAATCAGGGGCTGTGACCTTGACGTGTCGTTAGAGGATGCGGGGGTGACATAGGTGACATTTCCGGTGACCTTCGAGTGTCCTTGTAGGGTCAAAAACCCGAGGCTCCGGTGCTCCAGGTTTTGCCTCGGCCTTTTTTCTCTACTAATGACAACTAATGGTTATTTTTTTGATTAACTTCACGATTTAAACAATATATATCAAATATCAAAATGTCGAAGAATAAAAAGTGAAGATAAAAAATCTGTAATGAAGAATGAAATGTGATGAGTAAGGGTTATGATGAGAAATAAGTTTGCAAAAAATAATCCGGCAAAAAAAGGCAACACTGTCTATAAACAGAACAGCTGGTTTACTTGATATTGTAAAACCTTTTATACATGTTAACAAACACTCTATTATTTTCAATTTATTTACAGATTAAAAACTAGCTGTAGGAAAAATGTTATGTGCAACTCGAGCTTAAAGTGTCTGCTGCACTCGAGAAACCTTTCCGCCCTCGCCTTCGGCTCAGGCGTAAATATTTCTCTCGAGTGCAGCAAAGTGCCACTTTCCGCACTAGTTGCACAAATAACTATTTCAAGTTATCAGTTTACAAAAACTGTATGTACGTCAATAACTAACCAATAATTGGTATGTGATGTTGTATCTCGTGTTGTAATATGTATTTAGGCGAGGGTGAGAAGTACATATATCATCACAATTATATAACAAAGTGGATTTCTTGTATCTATCGAGGTCTACAAAAGATTCCTCTGAACTTAACCGCTCCTTTACTGAACTAAATAGTCCTTCAAAATAAATGGCGGTCATTTCTAATTTTCAAAAAATAATAAAAATCAATGAAACATTTTATAAAATCGAAACGGAGCGGGAAAATACAAATGATTAGGCAAATCCATGAAATATGTACAAAATACAATTTAATATTAAGATTACAAAAGGGATACAATAGAGAAAATTATTGGTACATAATTTGGTTCCCAAAGGATGCTAAATCCTTTATTATATACTTGTATACATCAAGTTATATATACGCATTACACATAATATTTTTAGTTTTTGTTTAGCCTTTATATACAGACTGAAGCAGAGAGGATACAATACTTTCCATGACCGCGAATACTCCTTATAGAACAAAACTGACGACATTTGACTCTCAACTTCCACAGACTATAAATCCGACGATAACAGAAAACCAACGCGCTAGAGCAAGATGGCAAAATACTTTTTATGGGCAGAACAACGTAATCCTAACCTCTATTCCCAGGCCCGATATCCTTGGCCATACTCATTCCTCTACAATAGATGAAGACTCATCAATTTCTCTTCAACTTCCTCCTCCTTAAGCTTTCAATCCCTCCGATATTTACAATTAAAAACCTTCCTTCAAACAAAGCACCTGGTTTGATTTAATCGCTAATATTGAAAAATAACTTCCAAAGAAATGGATCCTCAACCTCACTCAAATCTTCAACTTTGTTCTCCTAACCATATACTTTTCTAAATATGGAAATTTGCAAAAATAATTATGATCCCTAAATCTCTAAAATCTTCTTACCTTTCAACCTCCTACCCATCAATCTCCTTCCTTTTATGTGTAAAATTCTGGAGCAATTACTCCTTCGGCGTATCTATCCCATCATAGAATCCTCAAACATAATCCCGAATCATCAATTAAGTTTCAAATCCCTTCATTGAACAATTTAGCAATGTTACAGAGTAATAGCTATAATCTTATCTACCCTTTAGAGAAAAAAAGTGCTGCTCAGCTGTCTTTCTATATTAAGCTCAAGCTTTTAACAGATATTGGCAAGCTGGCCTGCTACGTTTCCTTTACTCTTTCAACCCAAGGCAGCACCCACGATATTCCTCATCACCTATCCACCATAATTGCTTCCTTGGCAGACGATAAGTGCTACCACAAGTTAATACATATATGAATTCATACCAGTGACAAACTAACGAATATATTTTAATAATTTTATTATTATAATAATTAAGCGCAAATAAGAAGACGTAACGACCAGCAAACAAAAACACTGGGTGAAATAGACGTGGGAACGTAGAGTATAAGTCGAAAACATGTTTTCATAATTAAACGCCTCAATCCTTATCTCTTTATTAAAGTTAAAATTAAAATATATTGTGCAGCAAAAAATCTTTATAAACTGTGCAATTAGTAGAAGACAAATGTTTTCCAATTTTAATTAACGACTAAATGAAGGATCACGATGGATATTAAGAAGTTACCTATTTTTCGTTTTTAAGTTTATCTTTCACGCTATCAGAACTTTTAATTAGGTCTAAGAGAGATTAATTACATCCCGCTTCCCCTTTAATTGGAGGAAAACGATCTACAGAAAAGTAAACATTTTCAAACCTGAGTAAAAATAAATCATAAGTATAATTATCGAAGAAAAAGATTATGTATTACAAATTATGTAATCCCGAAATCAGATCGAATTCCAGACCCCGTATTTTTCATGCGAGTGTTTTATTTATTTAATTAAATTTAAATTTTATAGAATTCAATTTAATCGAAATTAAATATTTCCTCAATCAAAATGCAATTAAAACTTCATATTATATTAATATGCAATTTATACGCAATTATATATGCATATTATATGCAATTTTTTTTTTTTTTTCATATTATTTTACAAGCACTATTGCAACACGCATTTACCAATATATCTATTTAAAGATATCTATTTAAAGAATAAAAAAAATAATCAATATAAATTGAGTACAACTGACCATGAGTTAAAAACTTCTAAATAGTTGTTTAACTAGATATAAAGCAATACGCCCCCCTAGACCCCTAACATTGTACAAAACTGTCATTTAACAACTAAACATTAATGGAAAAACTTTCTCTAATACATAAATTACGACACTAAATATAAAAAATCCAATAATACTTTCGATATAATTAAGCGTCAAACTTTCAAAATTTTAAAATCGATAACTTCAAAATGGCGGCCAATATCAAAATTAAATTTGGTGAATTTGTTTGACATACCGAGAGGTACATTCGTGCCAAATTTCAACTCGATCGGTCTACTTTTTGATTTTTTACGAATTTTTAAATTTTTTTGCTGACTCAGCAAACTGGATTTATGATGGCGGAAAATGTTAATTTTCGGGGCGCCACACCTAAAAGTAAGGAGTGATTTTTCTGCCAAGTTTCAACTCACTAGGTTAAATGCCCTGGGCGATACGATGATAAACACATATGCACATAAAGGCATCATGCAGAAAACCACACAGAAGATCTTAAAAACACCCAAAACGGATAATTCAATTAAAATCTCGAAACAAATTTGGGCGAAATAGTTATTTACGCAAAAAGGGAGAGAAGTATGTTTTCCGGCTCGAGGTTAAGTTTACTCCTGAGGCAACGCCGAAGGAGAAAACTTCATTAGCTCCCGAGGCCTTACGGCCTCGGGAGATAACTGTAGTATTAGCTCTCGAGGCTTGCCGAGAGAGATAATCCTGAGAGTAGAAATACTTCGATCCATGTTGCNATTTTAATAATTTTATTATTATAATATATTCGTTAGTTTGTCACTGGTATGAATCCATATAGTTATTAACTTGTGGTAGCACTTATCGTCTACCAAGGAAGCAATGATGGTGGATTAGTGGTACTTATAGTTGAAGCTAAAAGAATCCAATGTCTATTACTCATTCTCAGTAACTATCGGGGAAATGCTTGGGTGGGTCCACCGATCCCTCACATTATTTATAATTAAATCCAAAATGATGGATAAATGACCCTGAAAACTGTCAGCCTTTTTTGTATTGCTGTCATGTTGAATGAGACTTAGAAGAACAAAAAGGACCAGGCCAAAAGGAAGGAAGGATGACTTAAAAAACAAGAGTACAAGGAGAGAGGATAAATAGGAGGGGATAAATGGGGAGAGGGATGTAATTAGCTTTGAAGAGAGCTTGAGAATCAGAAATATCTAAGGGATTACTGTGAGCTTTGAAAACCAGATCCACTTTCCCTTAGAACTAATAGGAAACAAAGGGAAAGAATCCACTAGAATCAAGACATAATAGTTAATTGATTGTAGAAAGATAGATCTCAGTCTAAAACTAAAAGGCTTAATCTTTTAATTCACTTTCTTTGTCGGGATAAATACAATATTGCTTTTAACACAGATTAAGATGTTACACTAACAGTCACGGCTATGCAATGGAATTTGTGGTCAATTCTTTTACAGAAGTTATCGCTAATCACGTTAACTACATATAGAGTTGTTCGTACAAGTTTAACATACTAAGCTCGCAAAAATAGACTGCCAATTAGTATGGCACATAGCATCCTATCATGTTCTTTATTGTTATATTGTTTATTGTCCAAAAACTATTAATTGTTTTAACGAACATTAACACTTCATAGCGGTTTCGCTGTTGCTTTTAATAAAAAATTGTATTTGTAAAAAACATTTTGTTTCATTGAATAGATAAAGTTTGATTTTTTTCCCAGCTCAAAATTCCAAATCTAAATTTGAAGTTCACGTTTACGTGAGCGTTACGTATGAAAGCTTGGATGGATAACGTTGTCCAACGAACTCGTCCTGAGCATTGGTAAAATGAACATGTCTACCAAATTTCATTAAAATCGGTTAAGAATTACTCAAGTTATCGTCGGACGTTTCAAATTTCGCGGACACACAGACCGACAGACAGACACGAAACCAAAAATGATCCCTTATGTCTGAAACGGATTTCTGTCTTGGAATTTTTAAAATCGGAGACATAAAACTTTTTCGTTCTCATAAGTGAACACAATGCTTCCGTTACCTTCGGTAACCTCGGAAGCAAAATAATAATAATAATAATTCTCTATATATTTCTGATAAAAAAAAACTGTTTTTAACGTTGAAGATGAATATGTTTCACGGCTTAAATAATTAATTTTGTCTACTTTCAAAGTAAATAGTAACAAATGTGTTAGTATCCCATCATTTGATACAAATCATCACGGTATGAGACGCTGATAGTAACAAGCAGCAATTCAGATAAATATTTCTTCACCGTTAATGTTATTATATCCAACAAGATTACTTTATGATAAACCGTCTAAAGTCCCGGGCTGCACTATAAATGTGTTATATTTAATGTATTTTTCCTAAGAATTTCAAATGTTTATTAACTACAGACAAGAAACAGTAAAATTCTTAAGCTAAGCGAGATTTCTAGGACTAACTAACTCCAATGTACTATAAAACCCCCGTTCTCATTCTTCAATAGCGAATAGGAGAGAAATTATCAATTTTCCGACATTAATAATATATTGATAATAAAAATAATGAATTTTGAAATGTTTGATTATTGTTTCAGGCATTATTAAGAGGCGCACTTACACAGCAAAGTGCAGTGATACTAGTGTGTATGGCTGTGGATAGATACGCTTGCATGCTTCACCCCGTCAGATATCACAAACACTCGACGAGAAGGGTAAACTACCAAATTACAATATTAAACAGTAATATTAGATAAAACATAAATCAGATGTGCGGGACTCTATAGTGTTTGTGGAAAATAATATGTTAGCAGTATACCAGCAGGTTAACCAATTTTTCTACTTATGTATTATGATTTGATTTTAGTATACCTGAAGAAATGTGAAAACAAGATATAACAAAATAACAAAAAGGAAACGCATAAATTGAGGTAGCTAATTGTTTAACAAATTCAACACACACAAAAAAAAACAAAAAAAAACCGCCTCTAATCAGTTTCAACCTCAAAAAATTATGTTACTTGAAACGGATTAACCAACCTCAAAAGTTGCCAGCAAAACTGTTTGTCTTTTTCAGTTAATTTTTTAACAACGTGCGCCCTAAAATTATTCACCAGTGAACTTGTTTAGGATGTTTGTTTTTTAAACTTTTTAGATCTTTACTATGGGGAGCCAGCGTGGCCACGGTGCTCCAGGTGGCCCGCCCTGCTATCAATGAGTCGAGGCGAATCGAGGTCGTGAGTTTGATCCCGTGCCATGGTCTCAGAATTGCATCTATGAATCATGGACGGAGGAGGAAGAGGGACACCCCCTGAGGGGTTCTCTTCCCCCACGCTTTGACGCACGCTTACAGTTTAGTAATGACACACACTTACAGTTTAGTAATGATAGTTTACTAATGACCACACCATACCCGCTTCGGCGGTACAATGTACAGGTATGATGTGGGAAGTGACTGGCCACTACGGGGTTAGTAAAATGGGCCCAGTGTGTCCTGATTGCTAGGTTCGAACAAGTGGTTCGTCTTTCCCGTCTAACCACTACTTTCACTAAATATTTGCTTCCAAAAACTGTAAGGACCAGTGAAAAAAATAATAGATTTTGTATATATTGTCAGAAGCAACATATAAATGATGTCAAGCAAATTTGTGAAATATATATTTTATCGTGCTTTTGATTTGAAATTAATACATTTTATTTAATTTAAATAGCAAGAGGCTACTTTGATAATTATAATTTTAGCTTTTTTTAATTAGCCAAAATTATAGAAAGTGTAAAGGCTTCCCTACCCCACCGAGTAGAATTTATTTTACATTAAATTAATTAATAAATATTATTATAATAATTAAGCGCAAATAAGAAGACGTAACGACCAGCAAACAAAAACACTGGGTGAAATAGACGTGGGAACGTAGAGTATAAGTCGAAAACATGTTTTCATAATTAAACGCCTCAATCCTTATCTCTTTATTAAAGTTAAAATTAAAATATATTGTGCAGCAAAAAATCTTTATAAACTGTGCAATTAGTAGAAGACAAATGTTTTCCAATTTTAATTAACGACTAAATGAAGGATCACGATGGATATTAAGAAGTTACCTATTTTTCGTTTTTAAGTTTATCTTTCACGCTATCAGAACTTTTAATTAGGTCTAAGAGAGATTAATTACATCCCGCTTCCCCTTTAATTGGAGGAAAACGATCTACAGAAAAGTAAACATTTTCAAACCTGAGTAAAAATAAATCATAAGTATAATTATCGAAGAAAAAGATTATGTATTACAAATTATGTAATCCCGAAATCAGATCGAATTCCAGACCCCGTATTTTTCATGCGAGTGTTTTATTTATTTAATTAAATTTAAATTTTATAGAATTCAATTTAATCGAAATTAAATATTTCCTCAATCAAAATGCAATTAAAACTTCATATTATATTAATATGCAATTTATACGCAATTATATATGCATATTATATGCAATTTTTTTTTTTTTTTCATATTATTTTACAAGCACTATTGCAACACGCATTTACCAATATATCTATTTAAAGATATATATTTAAAGAATAAAAAAAAATAATCAATATAAATTGAGTACAACTGACCATGAGTTAAAAACTTCTAAATAGTTGTTTAACTAGATATAAAGCAATACGCCCCCCTAGACCCCTAACATTGTACAAAACTGTCATTTAACAACTAAACATTAATGGAAAAACTTTCTCTAATACATAAATTACGACACTAAATATAAAAAATCCAATAATACTTTCGATATAATTAAGCGTCAAACTTTCAAAATTTTAAAATCGATAACTTCAAAATGGCGGCCAATATCAAAATTAAATTTGGTGAATTTGTTTGACATACCGAGAGGTACATTCGTGCCAAATTTCAACTCGATCGGTCTACTTTTTGATTTTTTACGAATTTTTAAATTTTTTTGCTGACTCAGCAAACTGGATTTATGATGGCGGAAAATGTTAATTTTCGGGGCGCCACACCTAAAAGTAAGGAGTGATTTTTCTGCCAAGTTTCAACTCACTAGGTTAAATGCCCTGGGCGATACGATGATAAACACATATGCACATAAAGGCATCATGCAGAAAACCACACAGAAGATCTTAAAAACACCCAAAACGGATAATTCAATTAAAATCTCGAAACAAATTTGGGCGAAATAGTTATTTACGCAAAAAGGGAGAGAAGTATGTTTTCCGGCTCGAGGTTAAGTTTACTCCTGAGGCAACGCCGAAGGAGAAAACTTCATTAGCTCCCGAGGCCGTAAGGCCGAGGGAGATAACTGTAGTATTAGCTCTCGAGGCTTGCCGAGAGAGATAATCCTGAGAGTAGAAATACTTCGATCCATGTTGCGTATTAAATTTTATCTACGACTAGTGTACCATGGGTAATAGCTATTAAGTTTGTAAATATAAAAATTTTACCGACAAATTCACGCAATTTAAACACCTTAAACTGATATTTAGTTACTTGATTTATTAAAATAACAATTCTTATACTAAATATATACGTTTTTAATTTAAAGACTTTGTATGATAACCTAAAGTAACCTTCCCGAAAAAAAGTAAACAAAACAGCTAAAAAAACAACATAATACTAAAAATTTACCTAAAAAAATACCTTTTAAGTTGGTATGACTGTTTTTTTACTCCCAAGGGAGGGAAGTAACACTTCCCTCCCTGTTATTTATTAGCAATGTAAAGTCTACTTACAGTGCAAGACGTAGATAAACAATATTTTCCTACCATGGATGAGGAAAAGTAATAAGGATCTTAATATAAACCATAGGGAAAATATAAATTAAGTAACAACAAACTGTTTAATCTTATGTACCTTTATGTACTGCGTAATTGCCAAGTAAGACATATTTTTAAATATAAACGTGTTGAGCAATTTGGGAAAGAAAATGTTTGAGCTCATGAGGAACAGAGAATAAAGGGGACTGCGACAAACGACATCACTTATTTTTTTATCATTGACAAAGAAATCGCACTTTGGATCACCCGTTTGCGCATGCGCAGTGTCTACACACAAATCCGTGAAATTCATATTGGATCATCTTACGTTCAATCATCAACTATCCTCCAAATTTGAGCAAAATCATACCACATTAGGCCACAAAAAAATTGACGGATCAAGGATTTTACGTTTGCGCCTGCGCAGAGGCTACCATTGATCCGTGTGTCATAGGGGACTTTCTAGGGCCCGTATGAACTTCGAGCCCGCGTCCATCCATGAAAATTTTATCAAAATCGGATGAAAATTGGGAAAGTTGTGCGTGTGGCAAGGATTCGTGGACTCACAGACCGACAGACGGACAAGAAACTAAATTTGTTCAGGAAGGTCTAAAACGTAAAATATGAGAGAAAATTTTGATTTTGGAGGGGAAAAAATTAACACCTTCCAAAAGAAAATACAATAATTCTGGTGCCTTGGTAGATTCGGATGCAATTATTTAAAATTTAATACCCTTAAAGCAATTCTCATAAGATGTTAAGGATAATTGAAAGCCGTGCCAACTTTACGAAATGTGTAGCTAATTAAATAAGTTCATCTAACCCCTCTTCGACATATGAAATTAATAACAAGAGATGATCTTCAACATTTGTAAAGCTCCCGAGTTAATATTAGGCACATTCGCAGCATAGTTAGAGTTTAGAGTATTCGTACAAGTGGTATTCTTGTTAAGATTTAATATCACTACTATTGAGAAGTGAGATATAACCATAATTACATCTCGTATTCATTTCAGGAGCAAAACCTTGATATTAAATTTAATACAATATTCATGCATAAGTTCAATAGATTTATGATTGAAGGATATTATATGTGTACAATTTACAACTGCTGAACTAGGCAAAATGGGAATGATGATACGTGGCACTGCACTTCACTAAAGTTTAATATTTATGAACTAACATTAACAACTAATACTTTGAAACTTCAATATTTTATGTAAATCATACAAAAGTCTAAAAAAATTAAAAAATAAAATAAAAAAACGCCAGTAAAATGCGTTTATAATCTATATATATAAAATCCAAATACCACTCACTCACTCAGAGATATCACGATACCTCTGAATCCACTGGACCTACGACCATGAAATTTTGTAGGTGTGTTCCTCTTACCTCCTAGGTGCTCGCTAAGAAATATTTAAAAAATCCGCCATCATGATTTAAGATGGCGACCATTTATATACAAAATTCGACAAGACGGTATCTCCGGAACCAATTGTACTAGAACCTTCAAATTTAGATGTTAGCTTCCTTATATCATATCAAACTAGTAACTTTAGATAAATGGTTAACCAATCGGGCATTTTGATTTAAGATGGCGACCATACATATATAAAAGTCAACGTATGTGTGCATGTTCTTTATACAAATCTACAGTTTAAGTCCGATCTCGATGAAAATTTGCACACTTGACCTTCAATCAAGGGGAAAATCACTGTCTAAATGAATTTTCAAAATTTTAATTTTGGTACAAAGGGGTACGGGGTACAAATGTCAAAGTAATGAATACCCTTCATGATGCATATCGTTGGAAAAACTCTTTAAGAGGACATTAATTGTTGTTATCTACAGTTTTATCATATTTTCACTTAGGAGAGGGGTAATTTTAGGATATTTGCAAATTATCTTATCAAAGAGAAGGGGGATATAAGTAGGAGGGATAGAATCTAGATATTCTCGCATAGTAAATAAATAAGGCACTTTTATAGAAAAAGGCCCCCCTTTTCTTTTTAATCTAATACACTTTCTTACAACTTAATACACACTTTTTCAATATAAATGTGTGATATTCCTTTGTCCCAAAGCATATTGGACTGAATATCCCTTTGTCTTAATAGCTACTTAAACTGAGGGATATAAACTCTTTTGTATAAAAAAACAAAAAGGGGGGCCCTTTTCTATAAAAGTACCATAAATAATTTGTATGCTTTCCTGGTAGTTTATAAACTTATCAAATATAAAAACACTCCATAGCGAAGCATGTCCAGCTAGTAATCATATATAATCACGGAAAACTAGCTCACTAGTTTTGCATTTATATTCATAATTAGTTGGAAAAAATTTCTTGCATACGAGTCTACAAGACATTGAGGCATTTTAATGTCTTCGCTCCGCGTAAGCTCGCGACATGAAATGTCGCCAGGTTCGCTGCGCGTGTGCCGACGATTAACATCACGTGCCTTGATTCGTGTGAAATTATTCATACGACGTACTTTCGAACGTAAATGTATTTACCACCACTTATATACTTGTACATTAAACACTATTATTTAAAATAGTTTATATTTATTTATTTTTGTTTGTTTTCTTCCGAGCTTACCGAAGGTAACGGAAACATTGTGTTCACTTTTGAGAACGAAACACTTTTATGCCACCGATTTCAAAAATTCCAAGACAGAAATCCGTTTCAGACATCAGGGAACATTTTCGGTTCCTTGTCGGTCTGTGTATCCGCGAATCATGAAACGTGCGACGATAACTTGAGTAAATGTCGACCGATTTTGATGAAGTTAGGTAGACACGTTCATTTTCGACGAGTTCGTTGGACAACGTTATCCGTTCAAGCGTTCACGCGCAACGCTCGCGTAAACGTGAACTTCAAATTTAAAATTGGAAATTTCGGTCGGTAAAAAAATCAAACCTTATCTATTCAATGAGACGAACATTTTTTTTTTTTTACAAACCTAAAATTATTATACAATTTTTTAGTAAAACCTACAGCGACACCCCTATGAAGTGTTAAAGATCGCTAAAAACTATTAATTGTTCTTACACAAAAACAATATAACAATAAAGTAATAAAACGTTAATGTTAATAAAACTTGATAGGATACGAGGAAGCTATGTACCACACTAATTGGCAGTGTATTTTTATTTTGACAGAGTGTATTTTGGTATCGTTTTTTGGTAGAGCTTTTCGAGTTTAAAGGCATGAAAATGTCCAAAGAATTATTTTTACTTTTTCATATAAAGAGAAAGTATTGTGATGGCGCGAAAATTCGATTTTGACGAATCCAACGATATAAGCCGTTTTCCCGGGAAAAATCTAGTTCCAGAGAAAATAACTTAAAACGCGGACGGAGAGAGCCCGGGTTCGATTCCCCGCCTAGAAGAAGTTATTTTTATGATAAATTTTGATGAAATGTTCAATAATAATTAAATGTACATTCGAAAACTAATAAATGGAGACATTGGGCTAAATAATAATGAAAGTTTGTCTGAGTTGTCTCGGACCGATTTTATATCAAAGACTGGAGAACCACATGTCCGTTACACGCTTATAACAGAAATAAAATATTAAGCTAGTTAAATTATTTTAGATTTTTAACCTATGTAAAATAACAAGTAAATTTGTAAAAATATTTGCACGATGTCAAGGAATAGTGATCGACTTTTTCCTCTAATTACTTATTTTAAAAATCGGTCCGAAACAACTCAGACAAAATTTCCCATATACGTGTTTATAATTACTTAGCCCAATAATTTCCATTTTTTCGTTTTCGTATATAAATTTAATTACATATTATTAATCATTTCATCAAAATTTATCATAAAAATAACTTCTCCTGGGCGGGGAATCGAACTCGCGGGTTTTCTCCGTCTGCGTTTTAAGCTATTTTCTCTGGAACTAGACTAGATTTTTCCGGGAAAAACTGCTTATATCGTTAAATTCGTATTTAAATAGGCTACATTTTAGATTTTTTTTTTAATCAAAATCGTCGGAACCGTTTTTGAGAAAAAAAAATGTTCTCACGTTTTTTCAGAGTTTTTGGGGGATAGTACCCCAAAATTTGGAGCTAAAACTCATTTCTCAATTTCACCTCGGGGATGGTTTTTCTCAACGCGTATGCCAAATTTCGTCAAATTTGGCCCAGTAATTTAGGCTCCAGGCGTCTGCAAAGACGACAGACAGACATTTTGTAAAAACCACTTTTTTGGACTCAGGGGACCTCAAAACGTGTAAATCCATCAAAATCTCAAAATCGAATTTTCGCGCTATCATAATACTTTCTGTTTATATGAGAAAGTAAAAATACTGGAGCACAAGATAGTTAAAAATTAATTTATATTTTCTTTTTAATTATAGTAGAAAAAATAAGAAAAATTCGACCCCTACGCGAGCTTTTATTTGTTCTTAATAAAAATATTCGTATTTCATATCAACTTACATACATTAATTATTATAGAATATTTTATAATCAGATCGGCAACCTTACATCAAATTGAATAGCGCTCATGTGTGTTAATGTAATTTGACCTTTTAAGATTTTAATCTAATGAAAGATTTACTAGTATCAATATGCTATTAGTATCATAATACGTTTCTAGGGCGAAATCAAATAAAAATACCAAACGTTAGTAAAGATTGGTTAATATTTATTACTGAAAGAAAGGAGGAAATGAGGCAATGAGGAAAAGCCTCAGATGGATCGTAACAGAACAGTATAAAGTGAGGCAAAATTACCAAAATCTTCAATGGGCTTGACAGTCATACTACGACTGACTTACTTTAAGATTGTATAAGAGAAAATAAAAATTTGTACAAAGACCAGTACATCTATTTAAGATTTAAGAACCCGTGAGAGACTTCTTCCGAAATCCCAAGCATGTCAAAATGTTTCACGTCACTAGATGCAGCTAGTGTTTATTGGCAACTTAAATAAATTTGACAATTCTAGGTTGTTAAGTAGGATAAAATCATTAAAGTATACAAAATAGGACGCGACGAAGCTATGTGCCATACTAATGGGCAGAATATTTTTTTAAGCCAATAAATAGGTCGGTTGTCTCTGTTTTAACCAATATGAATACTGCAAAAAAACTGGATGATAAACCGTTGGAGTCAAGTTACGAAGAAGAAGAACAAATATACATAATTATGAGACAGTAAGTGAAAGGAGAGAAAACAATTTGTTATCGTTTATCAAAGCGTCTATAACAATGGAAGTAGTGTTGAGGAAAAGTTAAGTGACACCATCTAAAACCTACAAGAACAAAAATTATATTTTTTCGTACATTTTTTCTACCGAAAAGAAACAACAGAAAATATTAACAGTAATAAATTTACAGAACGTCAGATTTATCTTTTTCACGGCTAAATTATTTCAAACACTTACAAAAAAAATAACTCATAGATAATTCCTTTAGTACACTGGCTTTCTAATCAAGTTAGTCATTTCTCTTACGAGTTGAACGAGAAGTTGTCGGAAATATTCTGGTATAAGGGAGAGAAAGAAAGATGGAGGGTGACCGAGGCCGAATTTAATTTGGTGTCCAATGGGACCATTAAAGGCAGGAAAAAGAGAGGAAATAAAAGATTATATCGTCCCTCTATGACTTTGTTCCGTCGACTTCCTCTTAACTCTAACTCAAACCCTTGATACAGGGTCACTCCTTCAAACTACAATTCTATTAGATGAAACACAATAAAAAATCATTACAGGATACGAAACACTATGAAATAGTCGAGGAAAAAGTATGAAGGTTTTTATAAAGAAACGTTTTTATACAATACTCTGAACTAAGCCACTGATATGGATTTTAGACCCTGTGGCAAAAGCCCCTCCATTAAACAAGATTTTTTTTTTTTTTTTTACCAAATAGTGCCAATTAGTGTGCCCCATAGCTTCCTCACACCCTATCGTTGATCAAAGAGTAACATTTGAGATTTTAAAATCATTGTTACAAATAAAAATTAGGTTTGGCATATGCGTGAAAAGTACCAATCAATAAGCACACAATGTTGTTGAATTAATGGGGGAACATATTGGGCTAAATTTGATATACCATCCAAATTCCAATATGGTATGACTATAGTCTTCAAAATAGAGGCGATTTCAAAAATGTTTAAAGCTGTCACGGAAACAAAAAGATGAGAGAAACAATTTCTAGAATTCATTATTACTACTAAATTAAATGCTGCTTCGATTCAGTCACTTGAAGATGTATAAGTGGAAAAAACCATAACATAGCGCAAAAAGATGATGCAACAACATTGAGATTCTTCCAGCACTAATAAAAGGCTTCCTATAATTCAAGCATACTTCATTGGAAATTTCAGAACGTTATAATGATCTAAAATCATATGCCATTTGGCGAGGCCAAATGGAAAAACTAGTCATGATGTATGACGAAAAGGATGTACATGTTGCAGCTGCTGCCGTGATTATTATTGAAAATTAAGTACGCCCGGACTTTTTATAGAAGAAGAGGTCTATACCCCGCAAGTGAAATAATAAAATACCCACGTTAAGGGATAAAAATTAGGTTTGGCATATGCGTGAAAAGTACCAATCACGGACGTTACGTCGGTGGGAATCACGGACGTTATGGGATTAGAGCAGTGAAGTTTAACTGATTTCAGCAGCTGTTACCACACGGCACGAACCACGAGCACTGATTTTGAAAGACAATACACGTTTCATAATTTTTTATCGAAATTTTTCTTATCTATACTAAAACTCACAGCAATTTCAACCTCAACCACGGTGTCATGCCGTTTGTTTTGATTTTCTCTTTCAATTTACAATCCCACAAAACTGATCGATTAAGAAAAAAAATCAGAATCGACAATGGCCCGATTATGCCAAGCCTGGAAAAACGTCTCATGCCAAGCAAGACGTCCACATCACACTAGGCAGAGCCATTTGGCTTTGCCATTCCTTCCTTACCATTTGGCATAGTATCAGTGCCGGATTTCCCACTAGGCACTATAGGCACGTGCCTAGGGGCGGCAGCACCAGGGGGGCCTGCTTGACGACCTAATAGACGGGGGG
>KZ651866.1:243105-271109 GCA_001010745.2 Gerris buenoi
TTTAAATGAATATCAACTTATCATTATGAACTTACCGTAGGTACATACATCAATTAATGTAAATTGAAACTGGCCCGTTTTTGACGAAATTTGGCTTACGTGTTAAGAAAAATTATACCCCGAGACGAAATCAAGAAATGAATTTTCGCTTCAAATTATTTCTCGAAAACGGTTCCGACGATTTTATCAACCTGGGGGTTGGAGGGAGGGGGGATATATACATCCCCCCGTATCAATACCACTGGAGTTTAGCGATATAATTATTTTAAGTTTCTTGATAAAAGTTCGATTAAGCTATTTATTTATATATAGTATATTGTTTATTTGTTAACTAGATAAGATAGAAGTTTCATAGAATAAACAAACGTGTTACTCCTATTAATGAACACATGTCCCCCCAAAAAATTTCAACGGTGCACTATGCGCCGTTATACTCCCCTCGTGGGCACCCCTGTATACCTTATGGTGGGGCGATGATAATTTTCTGAAAAAAAATGAATTTATCTTGCTATTATTACCGATAAAAAACCTTGTGACCCCTCGGGGGATCGAACCAGGGACTTTTTCTTAAGGTCGAAAAAAATATCATAATTACATATAACGGGTATGCTTAATTATCTACAAAACAAAAAAAAGGACTTGATCGCAAGTACTTCCCTTTGATTTTTTAATTTTTTTTTTTTTTTTTTGCGAATATCTCGAAAACTAAGCTGTTCCAGGTCCATGTTTAAGAGACTTTTTTGTTCAGCGTCAAATTTCCAATAATAAACACCTAGTGTTGTGCTTTCGTTCGGGGAAATCTTTTTTGCATTTGTACTAGAATTAGTTGTGATCCTGACCAAAAAATGTCACGTCTGGTAACATTCGATCCACCATAATTCTAAAACTAGTCCGTTGATCTTAATCTTTAATTATTCCACTTGAAAGCTTGGGAAACGCAGAACTTTTTTCTGAAAACGCCACACTTCTAACATTCCTCAATTAAGAGAAACACGCTCAGGAATTTCGCGGTCGAATTTTAAAAAAATCCAATTTTTTGAATGTAACAGAACTTAAAAGAAGCTTTGTACGCAAGAATTTGGAAATAAATTTATGATTCTGAAAGGTTTGTTTATGCTCTTTAAAATTCGTCCTTAGCCCAATTTCTCTATCTTATTTAGTTTTTGAGATATTAGGCATTTTTTGAAATTTTTCGCGAAACACTTTAAATAAATTGATATCTTGAGAACTATTGAGATATGGGCATATGCTTACTATTGCTTACACGACATTTTTTGCAGCATTTGACCAATAGAATCCACCAGTTTATTTATGACATTTTATCGCGTGACAACCTGTACTATAAAAATATTGTCTTGAAACTATTTACAAAGTCAAGTAGGTACCTATTTAACCAGAAATTCACATATTTTTTAATTTTTATTTTTTTTATTTAAGATTTTAATAGGCTACGTAGGCTACGTACAATTTACCTACCTTAAAATTAATCAAATTAAAACAATATAAATCATAATGCTACAGGCTAAATATTATTAAGAAAACATTTTCGTAACTGTACGTAAAAATCAGTTCGACAACTGCCGATTAATGTAAATAGGTAATTTTTTAAATGGGGGGGGGGGGGCAGTGTAAATAGTGCCTAGGGGCGGAAAATTGTTAAATCCGGCCCTGCATAGTAGGGAAAAATGTGGTGAAATATAAGCCGCGTGGCATAGTTTGGACGCGGCTTATATTTCACAACAATCATTCTTCCTACTCTACATCTCTAACAAAAAAAATCCCAAAATATAAAAAAATAAATCGCTGTAATTGATTTTATATCACTAGAATAATTATAATATCCAAAAGCAATCTACTACAAATCTTATAACAATTAAAATCCCGTTCACTTAACTATAAGAAAGATATAATCTAATTAAATGTTGTTTATTGTTTTATAAGTTCTGTTTTGAAGCTTTAAAGCACCTTAAAAAAGTTTTAATATTTAAGCAAGGCTCTTCACATTGTTTATCAATCTAAAGTATAAAAACTTTTATCTTTGTTGTAATACTTGTTTGAATACTTTTATACTAGATTATACCTTTTCCTTCTAGATATTATGCCGAAATTTGATAACTTCGTTCTCTCTTAGCACTCGTCTTCTCTAAACGGAATTCTATCTTTATTTATTCATGAGCCGGGAACAGTTTGGATGAAAAGAGTTTTTAAAGGCTTTTCAATAGATTCTTTAAAAACTCATTGCAAATCTAAATATGCTTGTCTTTGATTTTTCACTCTAATAATTATATTATGATGTTCTCATGGTTAACTTCATAGATATTGCTAATTCAAACATACATCTGACTGGTGTTACAGTCCTAAAAATAAATATAAGGTTATTATTTTTATATTTTAACACAAATTTTACATTACAGAATTTCAATAATTATTTTGTTAAAGATAAGACGAAGAATTTGCAAAAAAAAAATAAGAGTCCTGCCACAGAATTTCCTGTTTCCTTAAAAAAAATAAAATATGGTTGTAGATAAGACAACAGGTCCTATGTTTATAGATAATCTCCACTTCGAATTATCCGTCAGGGGTAAGCTATGGATTTGAGTGACAGGATTAACAAGACCGGGAAGTAAAGTAAGTTGAAATTTTATCAAGCTTGAGGCAGTTCTAAATAAAGATAAACACAGGCTGAGGTGAAGGATACCGAAACCTAACTGGGAAGTTTCGACCCCGGCTTGCCTTCCTTGAAGGGAGCAACATCCTCACCATGGAATGAACTTGAATTGGAAAAATACGTGTGGTGTCGCGGGACACCCGGTAGGAACGAAGTTCCTTACACTTCTAATTAAATATAAATTATAAAATCACACTGCTAAGTACGTATACATTGCTAACTACTTATTCATGGTGGAGTTAGAAAAGAGACAAAATTAAAAGTAACAAACTGTTTGTACCTAGCAAGAGTTAAGGCAAAATTAAAAGAAAGTCATTATTTGTATCATTAAAGCAAGCGTATTTCTATAAATATATATTAAATATAACAAAAAAGTTGATCATGATGAGTTTATAGTTAAAGAGTATGTTTGTTAAAGGAGTTTGGATTAAAAATAGGACTGTTTTCTACCTACCCGGCCTATTAATTTAAAATATATCTCTTCCCTACTCTAAAGCTTCTGCTTGTATCCGGTTGAAATTTTACATGACTGTTTCAATTATACTTTAGACAATGTGTAAGAGGTTTAATTAAAATCGTTATACGTTAGAACGGAAGATATCGGTAAAAACGTTGTTTTCTTTATTTTAAACGTTTGGGTCCACTTAGCTAAATAAATTTAGCGATCTTTATAGCTTCATAACAGTGTCTGTCGGTGTTGGTTTTACTAAAAAAAAATATTTAATAAAGTTTTTTGTCTCATTAAATAGATGAAGTTAAAATTTTTTCTTGGATTAAGTAAGCAGTATTATAATAATATATGTACGTAATATATTGAAATAAGCGTCAGAACAGATCAATTTTACTTTTAGCAAGACCGTTATTATATTTTCTATATTTACAAAAGCAAGTGACATTTTGACAAATATAACATAAATAAACAAAACAAGTCAAGGAACAGGCTTCCTTAAAACATTTTTCCCGTCTTTTTGAAGCTTACGTTTACGCGAGCAATGCGCGTGAACGCTTGGGCGGTAACGTTTTCCAACGAACTCAGCCTGGGCATTGGTAAAATGAACATGTGTACCAAATTTCAACTAACTCGGTGATCTTTTACTCAAGTTATCGTCATCGGTAGATTTCGTGACGGATTTTAGGTGACGGTGATTTTGGTCGTTTTTTTTGGATTCACTCCCGGGCTCCACAACGTGCCATAAGGAACTTCGTTCCAAAAAGATACAAAGCCCGCCCCACTAAAGTGTATAACATATTCTAAACAATTTCTATACCAGCTGTTATTTAAGCTAGTTTACAACTTATCTGTCACACATGCAAGATGGACACTTTATAAAGGACAAACAAATAAGGTTAAAGGATTAGAACTATTATTTATAATAATAGATTTCACTAGAGATGGATTTTAAAATATGAGAGTTTCTAAAAAACTAGATTGTGCACACGTGTAGTTTATTTTTACTCTCCTATATGGGTAGTGTAGATAGAAAAAAATATTGTGATGTTTTTTAAAAATGTCTTTCCGACGTCAGATAGATTTTGGCATAGATATTGAGAAAATAATACGTGTGGTGTCTCGGGACGCCCGTTAGGAACGAAGTTCCTTACGCATTTCATTAAATATAAATAATAAAAGCCAACTGCAAGTATAAAGTATAAAATGCTAACTACTTATACATGGTGCAGTTAGAAAAGAGACAACATTTAAAGTAACTAGAGGTCGACCAAGAAGTCATGGAAATCTGAGGAGTGCGCTAATGTCGTCATGTAGAGTCAGTTTTTAATAAAATAGATCACTGTCAAAAAACACAGTGTTGTTCTTTGGTTATTAATCATTTTATTTTTTTAACTTCTATATTTTTTGCTACAGGCAACACTGTAGAAATCACTTCTACTATACGATAATATCTTTATATTTTTATTTATTGATTATTCCTCTCATTTTTGAGTTTGATTAACTTACTTAATCAAACTTTTTATTTCATCCCCGTTAATTGTAGCGTCCTTCGTATTTGCATCATCCCGTGGATTTGTGGATCTTACGAAAATCGTTTAGGACAGTTGTGACTATAACTCGAACTTGTACTGTATAAAAACAAACAAAACATGAAATCTAACAGATTGGAAACCTTCCTGTTGTTATTCGTGAGATTTGACAACTAGAATAGCACCCAACTATACTGACTTCGGCAATCCTCAGAAGTTCCGACTTTAAACAAAGCTAAGCTTTCAGTTTCTATCGTGTTCATGACTTCTTGGTCGACCTCTAACTATTTGTACTAAGCGGAGTTTAGAAAAAAAATAATTGAAGCAAGCGTCTAACAAAACATATGTATTGAATATTGAGAAATTTTTTTGTCATAATGAGTTTATAGTTAAAGAGAATGGTTGCAGTTGCAGTGAATTCCTGTTCTCTACCTGCCCGGCACGTAATTTAAAATATTATAAAATATATCACTCCACTACACAAAAACTTCTGCTTGTATCAGGTTGAAATTTTACATGCATGTTTCAATTGTACTTTAGTTTCATTAAAATCGTTAAGTTAAAACTTAAGATATTGGTAAAAACGTTGTTCTTTCTATTTTAAACGTTTAGGTCTGCTTTAATAAATTTAGCGATCTTTATCACTTCATAGCGGTGTCGGTGTTGGTTTTACTAAAAACAAACTATTAATAAAAGTGGTTTGTCTCATTGAATAGATAAAGTTAGACATTTATATTTTAGTTGTCCCCTTTAATTAAATATATAAGATTACTGATTTGTGTCAATAGGGGTGTGTTTAATATAAAAAAAAAGCTACTACATTTGAATTTTTTCACAAACGGCTATATTTCATTCTTCTTCGGAACATTTTCAAACCATATTTAGATTTTAAAACACACAATTTAAGAGTTTTGTAGAAAGAAGTCAATATAAAAATTAATTATTAAAAAAGTAATTCGTCGCACTGTCCAAGCCTAAACAATACTATCACAACCAGGAAGTCACTTCACACATACACATCTCTATGTGTATGTGTGAAATAATTTCAATTTTACAATTGAAGCTTATGTTTACGCGAGTGTTGCGCGTAAACGTTTGAGCGGGTTTAGCGGATATCGCTGTCCAATGAACTTGTCCAGGGCAATGCTAAAACGAACATGAAAACAAAATTCCAACTAAATCGGTCAACTTTTACTCAAGTTATCATTATGGGTCAATTTTGTGACGGTCGGTTTTGTGACAGTCGTTTTTTTCGGATTCACTCCCGGGTTCCAGACGCTGTAACGTGCTATAAAGAAAATAAGTTCCAAAAATAATATCTCAAAGCAAAGTAAAAAAATCATTTAGCTCTAGACCCAAAAGAATCGTGAAAACAAATACTCGAAAACAGTTCTAATGGTTGTGATTAAACATTTAAATATTTAGTCCATTTAAATACGAATTTAACCATATTGGTCGTTTTCCACGGAACAATCTAGTTGCTGGTTGCTAAGATTGATTAAAAAACGATTGTGCCTGCCAAAAGCAAAACCGAAATGTAAACATAATGAATATTTAAAAAAACTTAATACAATTTTTTAGTAATAAATTAAATTAGTTACTATGGGAGTTAAATTCAGTTGCTCGATGTAAATGAGAAATTTTGTTTCGAATTTGTCGTAGAGACTTTTTAAAGGAGATTCAACATGTGTTCGATGGAGTTAATGGGATTTTGTAACAATTTATGTGTAGAGATAATTCTATTGATAGTGTAGTTACAAGGTGCGTTCAAATGTTAGGATATCACTTGGTTTGATGGGAGTAAAGTCGTTAAATCTGTGTTATTAAATTGGCAAATGTTGGCTAACTAGTACAGTTGGATTATTGGGAATAGGAAGGAAGCGTCCGGGGATTGAGCCGTAAAAGATATCTCCTTTCCTCTTCTACCCGTGTAAACCAAGCCGAAATCAACCCCATCCCTCTCAGTATCGCTCTGATTGGAAAGATTTTTCAACGAGACCGAGGCGCAAAAAGATAGAGATAAAACAGTTTGGAAACGGGTCGGAATAGCGATGAATTATCCGGTAGGAGGTTTGCAGTAATAAATCTGCTGTAATTAGATGGGATCGGGGAGAGTTAAAGGAGGGAGCGGGAGGGAAAGAGAGGATCAAAAACGATCGATCGAAATATCCGATCAAAGGGCACTAAAAAGGGACGAGAACATGTTAAATTAGGACAACTTGAAAATGGGTTTTAACAGGAAAGAGAGAGTAAAAAAAATCCTCTCTTAATGAAAAAGAGAAATAATACAGAAAAAGAGGGATGAAAATGGACATCGGAATAAAAGTTAGATGAAAAGCCAAAAAAAATAAAAAGTGAAGAGTAGATATATATATATTAAGGGCAGTTGTAAGGCTAAAAGGACAAAGAGCAGTTAAAGAACCCACCTTCCTGTTTCCCTTTTATCAGTTGACTCAAACCAGACCTTTTACTCAATGTTAAGAGGCAACCTTTGAAATTGAGAAATAAAACCTTCTGTGCCTCCGTAGTCTAGAGCAAATATGGAAAGGTCTACTGATCTTTTAAACCTCATATCTAACTAAATCAAGATTTCATTTAATCATTGCTTCCCTTGTGTTGAAGATTAAAGGTCCTTTTGATCTGTATGAGCACTTCTTGGAAAATTAAAGCTCGGTCTTTCATTTCACATGGTTTAAGTTAAAGTTAAAAATCAAAAGCTATTAGATGTGAACGAATACATTTTTTAAACAAATAATTAAATACATTATAATATATTATATTTTAAATTTATATTTTACCTTGTATATTTTTGTATAATTTATGTTACATCACAATGGATTCGTTTTTTAAATTTATTTGTCTTTTAAATGTAGTTTTTTTGGAATATTAATTCCCTTTCGGTACTCATACAGGTTAAATAATACTCTATGGGCCTAAAAACTAGATTAATACGAGAGGTTAACTTGGATAAATGCACAATATATACAACAATTTTAAACCTCATAATATCTTATATATATTTGGTAAACTACGTATTTAAATAGGCTACATTAGATTATTATTTAAATTAAAATCTTTGGAATCGATTTCGCGAAATAATTTATTTCTCACGTTTTTTTTTTTTTTTTTTTTTTTTTTTGGCCAGCTTGGTAGTTTAAGCACAGACGGCAGCTAGACATTTTTCAAAAACCTGTTCCTGTACCTAAAAAAGTGTAAACCTATCTTCTTTTCGATTCTTTAATTCTACCTACGTTTATGGAGAAAGTAAAAAAAAATAGATTTATGTTAAATGTGAGTATCAATATTTTCTTTATTGTGTCCCCCAGGACACCATAAGAAGTGAGTCGCTGATTGATAAAGTTTTCTTACCTTATGGAATCGCTTATTTATGCCTTATCCGCCGATAAATTGGGTATATGGCAACTGGGCGCTGGGCCATTTCTTTTTTGGGGTGTCCACCGCCCCAAACATGTCACTCTGCGGGGACGTTGAAAAGTGAACGACCCACTCGTATCGGTGGCCACGTGTACCACTGTTTTTTAAATAATTTAATTAAACGATCCTGTGTAAATCAAAATTTTATCTATCACTTTTCAATGTTCCCGCAGAACGGCATGTTTGGCATGTCAAAAAAAAAAAAAAAAAAAGAAATGGCCCAGCGCCCAGTTGCCATACACCCAATTCATCGGTGGACACGGCATAAATAAGCTATTCCATAAGGCAAGAAAACTTTATCAATCAGCTACTCACTTCTTATGGTGGCCTGGGGACTATATGGAATTTGTTAAATATATATATATTNCTTGCAATCGATTTTTAACTAACTTCCCGAGTGGCTAGACATCCCCCCCCCGGATTTAACCCGAGTTAGCTTTGTCCATATAATCTATCTCAGAAAAGTTGCAATTTTATTTCATTGTTTCATTGTTATTTACTGAAAATTGTTATTTTTTTGCATTTATCCAAGTTGACTTTCTTCTTAATCTAGGAAGATTTATTCGAATTTGTCAGACTGATTTTCTAATTTGAAATACAGTCGATATATCAGATCAGTCATTTATTTTTAAGTAATAAATATCCTACACATAATATTGACTATTTTTTGGATAGATCAGCCAATGAAATGCATCTCAATGTGGTTGAAAGAAAGACGAATTGAACTAGAAATAAAAATGCCACATCAAAGGAATCAAACCAAAAAGGTTTGCTTGTAAGAACCGATGACATAAATCCACTTAAAGTAACTTGACAATGCGGTCTCTCTCACTATTTATCTCACAACCATTATTTCTGTTTTTTTCTTATATCTTCTACCATCCTTATAATCTATCTTTGTCCTATCTCGCATCGTATCCCTCGATGCCTGTTTTATCTCTCAAATTGTTTCTATCTTTATAGCAAACCTTTGACTCTCGGTTTTCTTATATCACCATCTACCTCACAAAAAAATTAAATGAATGGCTAATAACTCGATTTATGCCTTTTTTAAAAAATAATAAGATGCATGATATAAAAAAGGAACATATATGAGTAAAATGTTAAGGTCTGTGCACCTGATAATATTTAATAAACCTCTTTCTATATTGTATTTCATTAAATCATGCTTTACTTTTTCTATCAAACCTGAACCTAAATACACAAAGGATCCAAAAAAACAGCATGCCTATGCTCAATATTTTACTATGTTTTTTATGGTTTCCTATTGTCCTCGTACTTTGCATCTTACCACAAATTGTCTCACAATAAAGCAATCTATATGTATCAAATTACCTGGATGGTTTTATAAGAAAATGTGACTATGACTACCCTCAAGGTTATTCGGGAACAATAGTGCCTACAGGTTTTCATTTTGAAGGGTTAATATACATAAATTCAAGAAATTAAAGTCACAATTATGCATTTTTTGCTTTAGGTTGGAGAAATCACTATAAGCATTTAAAAATTAGGAGTTGTTATTCTAGTTTATTAGTGACTAATAGTTAAGTTATTCTGGATTAAGGTGAACTAGTGAAATACTGTTTTTCTACTCTCTACCATAGCTTTATTAAGGCGAACTCAGCTTTTGACCGCAAGCGGTTATCATATGATCAATAGAAATGGAATTTGACGGTACCAGGATCCATCATATACAGTTATATGTATCTGTACACCAAGAAAGAGCTGAAAACTAGAATACATTTCTTCGGTGGTGATGATAAAAATGTTTGCAATTGAAAGTCGGCATTGTGGAGAGAAATTATTCTACTACTTTAACTCAATTAGAATTGATCAGGACATCAATATGTACTTAATATTAATAATGTAAGACGAAATGTATTTTCTCTGAGGATTCGAGCAATTTTGAGCTTATAAAAAGTATATTTTAATTTAATAAATGTATTAAAAAAAGAGAGATAGATTTAAAATATTAAGAAGACCTATAATGTCAACTAATTTCCACGCCAACCTTCGATATTTCGATTACGTTTAAGAAAAAAATATGGGTTCGAAAGAGATTAATATGAAAACGAGAAAATATCAGGGGTTCTCTTTTATGAAAATCTATAATGCGAAATATATTACAATTTTCCTCCAAAAAATTTCAATATTGCTGATGTAAAAATATTATAATGAGAGAAAAAAATTATTTCTGCAAGAAAAAAAGGATATTAATGCAATCAATATATTGGTCCACGATTAATGATTAAAAAAAGAGTCATCTAGATATTGATTTGGTATTTTTTTTTTGGTAAGATACCAAAAGTGAAAAGATAATCAAAAGAGGCCTGTAAGAAAGGGGTCTTAAGGCTCTACATCCCTAAGTCAATTTCCCATGATAAATTGTACAGGCACCTTTTCAATACAACGATAAACTCGTATTGAAATATTTCTAGTATTTATTGTTGTAGAGAGTTGAAATAAGGCGTAAATTGTGCAAAATTAAAATTAGGAAAGAAGCCTGAACTTAGATTTTTGATATCTTGCTTAGAACCAATAAAATTTTCATTTTAATGATTTTTCTAACCTCAAAGGGCGGTAGAGCCTTAAAGAACAATTACTTAATATATTTGAGAAAAATGACAATTGACATAAATCAAAACATTAAAAAGAAATAACTAATCGTCCTTTAAAAGGCCCACAACATTTTTTTAAAATATGTTAAGGGGAATATTCTTCATATTTCTACCCAAAGTAAACATTTGAAATTAAAAAAAGCCCCAACAATATTGCAAAGCCCAGATTTTTTTATTAGCTAGCTTTCTTGTTTGTTTGTTTCTTTGTCCATTACAAATCTTGCAATCGATTTTTAACTAACTTCCCGAGTGGCTAGACATTTGAAACTTTTAGAGTAGCTCAGAACACGATAAAAATGTAATATTTTAATACTTTTCGCCATCTTTCAGCAGAATGAAATTAGTTTTCAAGATCAAAGACATCACACAGACATTTTCCAAACACTTTCTTGGGTTTAAGGCTAAAAGACAATCGTGTTAATCCATCAAATTCTTAAAATGGAATTTTAGCACCATCGTCCATCGTAATATATTATCTTTTTATATACTAGGAGCATGGAAAATTAGAAAGGAAAGTGGAGAGAAATAGTAAAGAACATCGAATTAGCTTTATAGGAAGCTCGGAAAATCAGAACTACTCTTCTTTAGAAATAAAAGAAAACAAAGGGGAAAAAACCACTAGAATCAAGACAAAATAGATTAATCGGTTGTAGAAAGATATATCTGTCTAAAACTGAAAGGTTAAATCCTTTAATTTACTTTCTCCATCAGGGTAAATACAATCTTGGTTTAGTTCAGATAGAGATGTTTTTACTTAGTAACGAGAGCTTATCTAAGGATTTGCATGGTCATTTCTTTTACAGAAGTTATCACTTGTCGCGTTAAGGTGATAGTTAGTGATCCATAGCCTGCGTTTTATACGCGCTTCAGAATAATCTATAGGCTGCGAGAAAAGTTGGTTCCAAACCAACTTTCATCAAACCTCCAACATTAAAGCTAACCTGAATGAAGCCTTCCCCTCCTTTTTCTCATGTTATTATATTTGATTTCATTTTTTGAGATAAAAATAAAATATTAAATACACAATTGTTCTTCATTTTACAACCACCCTTTTAGACAGTTAGTGTGATATTGCTTCCGAGTTAAGCAAAGGTAACGAAAGCTATGTCATCGTTCTGAAGAACGAAATTAAAAAAGCAATTTTACCACTAACTTAAAAATTAACTTTTTTTTACTATAGTTTTATTTCTGAATAAAACTTTTTAAACTGAATTTGATGAATTTTTCTGTTACAGTGTTACTGTCAAGCGTGTATGGGAGTATTATCAGTGAGTCTTGTGGTCTCTCTTACGGTCTACTCGTCACTAGTATTACCACGTGGAGGTTATTACTTTAACCTAGCGGGTCTAGGAGCTTGTGATCCCTTCTATCCAAGACCTTCAATTCGAATACTGGCTGCTTGTTCGTTTTACTTTCCAACTACAATGATACTAATGTACTGTTACGGATCTGCATTTCACGTGAACAAAGTCAGAAGAAAGAGATCTCCACCTAATTCACAACATAATCATCAAAATACCAGAGAGAATGAAATACATGCCGCTGCTATCGAAAAGGTAGGTCCTATTTAAAAATAGATATTATATTTAGACATTACTTAAATTCTTCTAAGTTTAAATAGTAAAAAATAGTAAATACTAAAAAGATGTAAGATGTAAATAAAATAGTTATTCATGTAACTAGGCAGCAAAATGGAATTTTACTGACGAGTAATTAGAATAGCCTCCAAGCCGAAGGCGAGGATAGGCTAAGATAATTAACAATTATCTTATCAAGGCAGGCAAATATTTTCCTGCCTAGCCAGAGAAAAGTTTTTCCTGACTGTTTCAACTACTTTCCTGCCTGTTTACAATATTTTAATGACAAATCAGCGAAATAGTACTTTCCAGCCTAAAAATAGTTAGGTAATGTTTAATTTTGCTGCCGCGAGTAGATAAAAGTTTTTTTTTACTTTAAAAAAAAATCCAAAAAATTCAACCCTGCTGAAAAACAACACTGGAGCCGACCTTTTAGTGGTGAAGATTGTTATGAGCTAAAATATAAATTGACGGTATTTTGAAGATGAGCGACTGCCTATTATGTTACACGTTTAAAAATTACCATTTAAAAACAGAATAATAATTATAAAATCAAGGGAAAATATACATTACACATACCAGATAAGTATTCTTGAATCAAATCAATTCGTCGACTCAAATCCAGGCACTCGCGCACAAGACACTGCACATTTTAAAAGCTTTTGATAACTACGCCTTGTATTTATGAAAGATAAATAAATATTGCAAAATATTACGCACAAAGGTTACAAAGTATTACAAGGCAAAAATCACTCGCGTAAAATTTGTTCATCTTTAACGCAGTAAATAAATAATAATATATAATAGATAATAGATAAATTATTAAACATTTTTGTAGGAGGAATTATTGATAAGAGGATAATTTAATACTTGAAAAAAAATCTCTTTGATAAAACTCGTACTAAATTTTTAAAAAAAGCTTCATTATAAAATTAACTCCTTCCGGCGGGGCATCGAACGTAAACGGTAAGATCTTACCGTTCAGGTTAAAGCTATTTTCTCATGAACTAGATTTTTCTCAGGAAAACCACTTGGTAAGATTCGTATTTAAATGGACTCTACAATCTTTACAATTTTTACTCAAAATCATCGGAACCGTTTTGGAGAAATTATATTTTTTCAGAATTTTTGGTAGGCGGCGCCCGTTCCCTCAAATTAAAAGCTAAATTTGATTTGAGCTAAACATTAATTTCTGGATTTCGCCTCAGGGTATGATCTAAACATGTACTTCTACCAAATTTTTCTCGAAATCGGCCCTGTAGGTTAGGCTCCACACGTCTACAGACCATCCATCCAAACCTTAAAAACTTATTTTCGAAGTAACACAACACTTTCTCCTGANTATATTGGTAATAAATACAATTAAGAATAATATGGAAAGTAAATAGTATACCACTCGAGAATTTAAATTTTTAAAAATTAGGAAAAACAATGATTCTCACACGCGATATTAAAATTTTACGCACTCTCTACTCTGCATTCCATGCACCTGAAACAATAAAAATATAGATTTATATTATTATTAGTGTAATAAATAATAACATTTTAGTTAGGGCAAGTTGATTGGACTTTTTGATTGGACAATTTTTTATGAATGGACATTATAATAATTCTGCAGGTTAGCCTATATATAAGCCTAAATGTCTAAACATTCTATGCTCACTGAAAACTATAAATCAAATATGCTGTGATGAGGAAATAGATGAATTAAACTTATCCAAGCCTAATCCAAGCTTTTAGCTTCTCCAAGCTCAAGCTTTTAGCTTTTTTGGAGGAGTATATTTCAGAAAATCCATGTATCACGTTTTTGTATTTATGTTTTTCTTATCTGAATAAAAAAAAAAATAATAATAAAAACTTATAAGTAGTTCAATCTTCACACAAACGTTTTAAAGCATTCATAATAACCAAATATCAATATAAAAAGCGTTAAATGATAAATATAGGGATCAAAAAGAGATAAGCGTCTGATGTTATAATACGATTAAGAATATCCATTCAAAACAATACAATTCTACTTACTTACAGATTACGTAACGCATTCTCATGCTAAAATATTCTGATTCACAAACGTGATTTTAAAAATACAACAGATACCCAGTGGGGAAAATTTAATGGTGCTCAATGGCCTCGATCATTACAAACAACTGAATCCATTTAGAATATTACAGAACAAATGATACACAAGAATCAGGTATCTAGTAGTAGTAGTAGTAGTAGTAGTAGTCTAGTACTTCCTACTAGAACGGGTAGGACGAACCACTTGTTCGAACCTTGCAATTAGGTCATCACTTACGCCCTTTGTAATCTTCATCATAAAATTAACTCCTTCCGGCGGGGCATCGAACGTAGACGGTAAGATCTCACCGTTCACTTCAAAACTATTTTCTCATGAACTAGATTTTTCTCAGGAAAACAACTTGGCAAGATTCGTATTTACATGGACTAAAGTTTACGATTTTTATTCAAAATCATGGGAACCGTTTTGGAGAAATAATATTTTTTCAGAATTTTTGGTAGGCGGCACCCGTTCCCTCAAATTAAAAGCTAAATTTGATTTGAGCTAAACATTAATTTCTAGATTTCGCCTCAGGGTATCTAAACATGTACTTAAACCAAAACTTTCTCGAAATCGGCCCAGTAGGTTAGGCTCCACACGTCTACAGACCATCCATCCAAACCTTAAAAACTTATTAACTCTTTCTCCTGATCCATACTTAAAGCGTATATGAGAAAGTAAAAATAGATAGAAATATGATTATACTGCGTGATATAAGTTATAATTAAAAAGATAAAAATAAAATATTAAATACACAATTGTTCTTCATTTTACAACCACCCTTTTAGACAGTTAGTGTGATATTGCTTCCGAGTTAAGCAAAGTTAACGAAAGCTATGTCATCGTTCTGAAGAACGAAATTAAAAAAGCAATTTTACCACTAACTTAAAAATTAACTTTTTTTACTATAGTTTTATTTCTGAATAAAACTTTTTAAACTGAATTTGATGAATTTTTCTGTTACAGTGTTACTGTCAAGCGTGTATGGGAGTATTATCAGTGAGTCTTGTGGTCTCTCTTACGGTCTACTCGTCACTAGTATTACCACGTGGAGGTTATTACTTTAACCTAGCGGGTCTAGGAGCTTGTGATCCCTTCTATCCAAGACCTTCAATTCGAATACTGGCTGCTTGTTCGTTTTACTTTCCAACTACAATGATACTAATGTACTGTTACGGATCTGCATTTCACGTGAACAAAGTCAGAAGAAAGAGATCTCCACCTAATTCACAACATAATCATCAAAATACCAGAGAGAATGAAATACATGCCGCTGCTATCGAAAAGGTAGGTCCTATTTAAAAATAGATATTATATTTAGACATTACTTAAATTCTTCTAAGTTTAAATAGTAAAAAATAGTAAATACTAAAAAGATGTAAGATGTAAATAAAATAGTTATTCATGTAACTAGGCAGCAAAATGGAATTTTACTGACGAGTAATTAGAATAGCCTCCAAGCCGAAGGCGAGGATAGGCTAAGATAATTAACAATTATCTTATCAAGGCAGGCAAATATTTTCCTGCCTAGCCAGAGAAAAGTTTTTCCTGNTAGTGATGGGTCAGGAGAATGTGCCAACATCACTTGGCGGGACAGAAAGTTTATTTCACAACTTTTTTGGACCACAAACTTGGCGGGGTGTCACTAACTGCAGGTGTTCTTTTGAATTTGGAAAAATAAGAGGCGCTGATTGTTTTATTTAGTTTGATGATTGGAAAACAAAGTAATAGGTGTGAATTACAAGTAGGTGCATACAGAGCACATTACATTCATTGAGACCCATCTGCGACCTTTGTGGACATTGGAGTTCCACATACTCAGAATAAGACAGGAAGTGAGAGGAAAAAAGGATGTGGAAAGAAGAAATATTTAGGCCGTTTTGGATTACTATTGACTAATATTTTCATAACCAAAAGTTTGTTCATTGCAAATTAACGCCTTATTACTTTAAATCTTTGGCTAGTTAAATTAATAATGCAAAAAAATCGTTGCTTATTCTTATTGACCACTTTTAAGCGGTCCCTTCAAAAGTTAATTCAAAATATTTGATTATTCAGTATTGTGAATGATGAATATTTAAGGTAGCTTAAGACAGTGGCCTAGGGACATATTAAATATATATATATATATGATCTGCAATTATTCTGCTATCTTCAATATCAAACATTTATATAATTATTCAAGTATATTAACTATTTTTGTTATTTATTTAATTAATTAATATCTCATTTCACCTCTACCTACATTAATTATTATTACTCTATGTAATCCCCACACCAAAAAGGGGTAGTCACTTGACTACTTCCTTTTCACATGCTGATCAAGCCAAGATAAAACTAAAACAACTGTAACACTTATAACTTGTTTTTATTGTAGTTGTGTTAATCAATAAAGTTAAAAAAAATTGTTTTGTACTTAAAGTTCAAAAAAATGTGACAATTTTGCAATAATAATATTAAAATTTAATGCAAAATTTGAAATAAATATCGATAAAATAAATATTTCTTAAAAACACTTATTTAATTTATAAATTCTTTAACTAAGAAGGATTAAATTCAAAGTTTGAAAACTATCGTTTAACATGCCCCTTATACGTTTATCTCACCCCACCATTTGATAATTCGAACTCTTGATAATTCGAAGTTTTTTTTAGGTCCCTTCAACTTCGAATTATCGAGAGTCGACTGTATAATATAAGGTTTCTTTTTGTACTTTGTTCAGAAACCTAAAATGAATGTTTGTCTGTCTCTTATACTTGCCTAAACCGTTTAACCAATTGCGATGAAACTTTGAAGAATGGTTGGAAGCAGGCCCGGGAAGGTTTCTGAGTTAGTAAAAGAATGTTCCGATTGGTACACAAGGTACGGGATACAGCTGTCAAAATAATGAAAACCCTTCATGATGCATATCATTAAAAAGCTCTTTAAGAGTGCAGTAATTGTTGATACGTTCATTTTTTCATATTTTCATTTAAGAGGGGGGTAAAATGGAAAATAAAGGAAAAATATTTTTATATTCTATATCTATCATCCGATTGCGATTAAACTTGGGGGAAGGATAGGACGCATGCCCGAGAAGGTATCTGAGTTAGTAAAACTATGTTTAAATTTTGGTACACAGGAGTACGGGGTAGGTACAAGGTACACATGTCAAAGTAATGATAACCTTTAATGAACCTGCATATATACTTATTCTTCAGCGTAACGTTGAAAAGCTCTTTAAGAGTACAGTTACTGTTCTTATGTACATTGTTGTCATATTTTCATATAAAAGAGGGGTAAAATGGGAAAAACACGATTTCATGCTGTTTTTGACAATAAATTGTCAAANAGCTCAATGTTATTGCTAAATGATATTTCACAGTTCTCGACTCCAGCAAAAGGCACACCCTCGGACCTCGGGGCTAATGGCGAAGTAAAGTGGCGTTTATCCGGTTACGAACGTCAATTACACGGTTTAAACAGCAGCAACACCAAGTCGTCTCTAGTACACACACTCACACATATATAATATGTCACATTGAGGAATATTTATAGATTAAGTGAAAAGTTGTATATAAACTAGTGAATGCCATTGCTTTTACAGAGGTTTTTATTCTTTAATTAATGAAGTACTCAGGCTCAATTTGAAAAATCATTTATAAATTATCATTGTACGATCCTCATCTCCCTACTGATACCTTTCCTTTTCCTTAACGGAACTAGAGGCGCGATCTCTGGAGAAAGGGCGTGAATTATATTCACCTGCTCCCCACTCAACGCCAGTGTTATCTCCGGTCGCCTCAGCTGTCCCCAGCCAAGATCTGGTAGGAGTCCCGTGCTAGACCCGGAAGTGACAAGAAGCCTCTATACCGTAATTTGTGACTGCCAATTGGCTTTAATTTCTAATCATTCCTTCCATACCTTTAACTTGTTTTTTTACCTTTCCCCTTACAGGAAATCCCCTCAGATACAGTCCATTATAATCCAGAGGATCAAACAATCATATTAGTGTTATTATTATTATTTACGAGATTCAGCTCTACGTGGTCCAAGCTGTGTTATAGACTATTTCTTTGATTATTAATATTATATTTATGAAGTTTCATTGACATTTAATTGAACTTGTACTTTATTAATACATTTTTATTAGCTTGCTTTCTTGCTTGTTTGTTTGTCCAGTAAAAATCCCGAGTAGCTAGACATTTGAAATTTTTGGAATAGCTTAGAACACGATGACAATGCATTATTGCAATACTTTTAGCAATCTTTCAGCAGAATTGAATTCGTTTTCAGCAAATTTTGCTGCATGGAAAGTTATTTTATTTGTTTTGACAAGACCCATATTTACGATCTTCATTTTGACGGGTTTTACATTTGTGATTTTTTATAAAAAGATAAACATTGAATGACAGCGAAACAGGAAAATTAAACAAAGAAATAAATTCGTCTGACAACCAGGTTTGTTTACACTGGTGTCCTAGGTATCCGTTCAATTTCTTCTCCATCTGTACTTCTTTACTTGAACACATTTTTCTTCTCATACCGTCCTCTACACTCTACACGATGGCTATCGATGGCATGGTTTAGATTCGGTGTTGGCGAGATGCGTTAAGGTATGCGTCAAGGTATTTGCACAAACCTGGCCAGTTTGTGCAAGTAAATCGTTGCGTGAAAACACAGGCATGAAGTTTGCGCAAGCCAAACTGAATGTCCAAACGGCAACATGTCATTCAAGCCATTTGCGCAAATCAGTTTGTGCAAATGGCTTGAGCATGTAAACGGTCCTTTATACAAAGATTTGTCCTTTTATAGGATTAAGCTCAGCTCTCTAGACTCTAGATGATTGTCATTTATGAGAAGTAAATAAATTCGGAACTATTTTATTATTATTTTTTTTTTTTTTCTTTTTCCACTAACATTACCTACATATAACAGTAATAATTATATTATCAACATTGCATATAATTCAACAGAAAATTTAAAAAAGTAGTACATAAAAAGTTATTTTTATCTTGAAATTATTTTATTTTAAACAGTAATGTGAGTGCAATATGTAACCCATCTTCAAATCATTCCAAATACAAATAGAGCACAGTAGTTATCAATAGACTTAACAAAAAATAACCCATCTTATTTTTTTTATTTTATCTCAATCTGCTAACGTACTTAAAGGGTAATTTCCAAGGTAGTAAAAATCATTATGATGATGTATTTGACTTAATTAAATGTAATTAGGAACTAACTCAAAGCAACAGAGCAATTAAAAGGAAACGACCGTTACTGATATTAAGATTCCAAATGAACATAAACCTATTGAAATTTGTTTCTTAAAAGGATTAATTACTCTCTACGCTCAATTAACACTCTTAATACTCAGTTTGTACAAAAAAATGTCATTCCGATCCATTAATTGAAGATTATGTTTCAATTAACCTCGATAAATTTTCTACGGAGTGGTTAAGGGGCGACGTTAATAAATAATGCGCAATAAGTTAAGCAATTATTACCTGCAGTCTAATAGTTTGGGAAGAGGGTAAGTTTAAGCAATTAGAACCGGTTATAACGAGCGACTTGGCTTTCATTTTCATATCGACCCTTGAGCCAGCCAGGTTTCGGCCCGTTTTTATCCAAATTCCTTCGTTAGGTATTTTTTGGACAAAGAGAGACCCGTTTCACCTTCCTTTAAGAGTGCTTTTTCTCCCTTATTATTGGGTTAATGCCGTGCTTTTCCGCTTACCCCTTAACCCCTTGTGAGTCTAAAGTCGCGTATAACGAATCCACCCTATTTATTGACTTCCACATGCTTTTCATTTTCCTCTAAGGTTTTTTTCTCTCATCTACCCACAGAACCTTACTACCCCTTCACACTTGTAATTTCATTTTCGATAGTACAATACACACCTGAGGACCTTACTGCCAGTTTCATTCTTCTCAACTTTAATATTCCCAGAATTAAACTCACAAACGTTTTAAGCTGTGGAACAATAACAGACTAATTAGAAAAACTTGTTATAAGACGCTCTCTGATTTTACTGCCTATCTTAATACATCAATAAAACATACTTCAAATTTAATTTAATTTAATTATCTTAGCATTCTTCTATTACATTAAACGTAATAAATTAAAAAAAAAGTAAAACATTAAACGTAAAGAAATACACTTCCGGGCTTGTAACAGCAAAAACAATAACATTATTTTTGTTTTTTAGCATGTATGTGTAAACTATCAGCATAAAGATATTACTTGTTAGTTATTACTAAAATCAAAATAAACAATAGATATAATACTTATTAATCCGGCTTTGTAAAGGCCGATTTACACGTATTAAGTTGTTAAGTGATTAACTAAATTTTAAGTGACTTAGTTGTTAGAAAGCGTTTACACGTATTCACACTTAATATTTAGTAAAGCTGTTTATTTCACTAATAATGGACGTTGAACAACGTGTTCAAGTCATAAATACTGTCTTTAACATTATATAAATTAGATTTTGGACGAAATAAAGTATGTATTTGTAAATAATATATAATTTTTGTCGAATAAAACATTTTTAAATAATATATAAACAAAGATCTGCAAATCTACAAGCGAGGTTCCAACAAACTTGTGCATTTAACTAAATTGCGCATGTCCAGTTATTAGCCACGCCCACCTACTAAACAGAAAAATAGAAACATTTCTATTCTACTTCTTTAGTTGCACGCTAAATTTTAACTTTCAACTTATTACTAAATTCATTGTTCACATGCATTAAGTCGCTAAAAATTTAGTTAATCACTTGACAGCTTAATACGTGTAAATCGGCCTTAAGTAAGATAAGGATTTTAAATTTAAAATGTACAAATTAATCTTTAATTATATTTTTTCCAAGGAACCAAAAAAATCGTAAGAATAATGAACGAAAGGCAAACGGCATCATTGCACGGCATTTAATTCTTTAATGTGTTTTCTTGTAGCGTCTAGAAAGTTGTTTTCTAGAGAGCACATCTAGAACGAACTACTGAATCTCGAAAACGTTGACTGAATACCCTATTTCAGACCAATTTAAAAAAACGTTACATTTTTATAGTTTGCGAAAAGGGTGACACATTTTATGCGAACAACGTGAAAATAAAAATCTTTCCAAAACAAAATAAGAAGCACCAAACTATTCGTAAGTTCTGTAAACGAGTTCTGAGAGGTTATATTAATATTCTGTAGAAGAAGGGAAAAGAGATAAAGAAGAAATCTTTAAAATAGGTTAAGATTAGACTAAAAGTAAAGTAAAAATAACAGAAGAAAAGCTGTTTCAGTTTTTTGTTGAAACCCTTGGAAAGAATGGTCCAGATTTCTAATTCACGTACTTGGAAATGGGGCCTTTATAATAATAATAATAAATATTTCATTATTATGGATAATGAATCTGCTTCATTATCTCTTACTGAATATAAATGACATTAGAACCCAGGAAATAAGGACATAAAAACTTTGTTATTAAAACAAATCTGTTCAATACAATTTAACCATCCCATACATGAGTACCTACACATATAATTATTTTGTCCAGTGTTTGCTATTATAGTTGTTTCGAGTTTTTGAGGTTACTTTTAATTAGTTACAATATAAAACACCTTTTTACGATTACTAGTTACAATGATGGATTTATGTTAAGGTGTAAATTAATTAAAAACGAATTCGGAATTATTCCATTTTTCCTTGAAACGTTTCGGCTCTGAGGATTTAGTTGAAGGATGATTAAGTTTAAAAATACTCTGCCAATTAATGTGGCACATAGCTTCCTCGCAAAGAAAAGACCAAATTAAGAAAAATACCATAAATATCAAAAAGTTGGAACCGCGTGGCACTGTTCCAGTAAATATTTAATAAAATCGGAGAAGTTTAAACATTTGTTAAAGAAACAAAGCCTCCAACAAGCGCCAAAAGTTAGCGCATCTATAATTTATTTAATAAAAAATATAAAACTGCAATCAAATCGTAGAAACCTCTGTACAAAGGCCGGGTCACACCTGTCCGCACCGTGCGCGCACCGTATGACGGCCGTGTNGTAGTGAATTCTAAATTTATAGATAAAAACTAAAAAAAATTGTGTAAACCTAGGTTAATTAATTTTAAATAACGTGTATTTAATTTTCTAAAAAAGTTTTTAAATAATGCTGTATTAAATAAATTTATGATTCATTCTTTATTTAATCCAAAACTTAAACCTGCCCCCTACCAGGTTTAAGTTTTGGATTAAATTTAACACCTAACTCAGGATTTAGTCGAGAACTTTAGTCCTAGTTTAAATTTTAGTCTAGAACTAGCTTAAACCTCGTCTTTTAAACCCAAATATCTTAGTCCAGTGCTAAATATGGAGTTTAACCTCGCGTTAATCCTTGTCTCTGAAGCCGGTCTAGGTTAAGTGCTTAGTCCTAGATTAAAACAGATTTAAACCTCGTCTTAGAAATCGGATTAGCTTAGTCCTGGACTAAATCACTGATTTAGTCCTGGACTAGCGTTAAACCTCCTTTCTGAAACCGACCCTAAATGTAATAAATTAAAAAAAACGTAACACATTAAACGTAAATAAATACACTTCCGGACTTGTAACAGCAAAAACAATAACATTATTTTTGTGTTTTTTTAGCTTGTATATGTGTAAACCATCAGTATTATGATATTACTTGTCAGTTATTTCTAAAATCAAAATAAATAATAGATATACTACTTATTAATCCGGCATTGAAGTATACCTTATATAAATATTTAAAATGTACAAATTAATCTCATTATATTTTTTTCAAGGAACCAAAAAAATCGTAAGAATAATGAACGATGAACGAAAGGCAAACGGCTTTATTGCATGGCATTTGATTCTTTAATGTGTTTTCTGGTAGCGTCAAGAAATTTGTTTTCTTAAGAGAGCACATCCAGAACGAACTACTGAATCTCGAAATCGTAGACTGAATACCCTATTTTAGACTCATTTAAGAAATCGTTACATTTTTAAAGTTTGCGAAAAGGGCGACACATTTTATGCGAACAACGTGAATATAAAAATCTTTCCAAAACAAAATAAGAACACCAAACTATTCGTAAGTTCGGTAAACGAGTTCTGAGAGGTTATATTAATATTCTGTAGAAGAAGGGAAAATAGATAAAGAAGAAATCTGTAAAAAAAGGTTAAGATTAGACTAAAAGTAAAGTAAAAATAACAGAAGAAAAGCTGTTTCAGTTTTTTGTTGAAACCCTTGGAAAGAATGGTCCAGATTTCTAATTCACGTACTTGGAAATGGGGCCTTTATAATAATAATAATAAATATTTCATTATTATGGATAATGAATCTGCTTCATTATCTCTTACTGAATATAAATGACATTAGAACCCAGGAAATAAGGACATAAAAACTTTGTTATTAAAACAAATCTGTTCAATACAATTTAACCATCCCATACATGAGTACCTACACATATAATTATTTTGTCCAGTGTATGCTATTATAGTTGTTTCGAGTTTTTGAGGTTACTTTTAATTAGTTACAATATAAAACACCTTTTTACGATTACTAGTTACAATGATGGATTTATGTTAAGGTGCAAATTAATTAAAAACGAATTATTCCATTTTTCCTTGAAACGTTTCGGCTCTGAGGATTTAGTTGAAGGATGATTAAGTTTAAAAATACTCTGCCAATTAATGTGGCACATAGCTTCCTCGCAAAGAAAAGACCAAATTAAGAAAAATACCATAAATATCAAAAAGTTGGAACCGCGTGGCACTGNGTTTGTCCCTTGACAGGTGACAACGTTGATTTTTAGTAATATTTGAATAACTAACCTATCAAGTGTGGCAATAACATCGACTTGATTTTTGGTCTACTAACGAATTCTGTACTCAGGATCACGAAAATCATAGTGTCCACCATAATTGGCGGGACATGGCCGCTCTCCACCGGTTTGTTTTTTTCAAATGCCTATTGCTGAGCTATGTCCCGCAGACGAACTTAGCCGACCACATATTCTTAAAAGGCGCTGAAAAATTGACTTGTATACAAATTTCTAGCTTGATGTTAGTCAGACATTTTTTTGCACGCTATTTCCTGGACTATTATCGTGTGCGGGCCGCTTTATTGAGAAAGATTTTGAATTTTGTTTGTGTAAAATATTTTAATACAACTTAACACTACACTATTAAAGTAAGTATTTTAAATGATATCTTAAATTAGAGTTAAGTTTTACAAAATGCATTAGATACCATGTGATTAAGAATTAATTGTTGATTAACTAATTGTATGAATTCAGAAATAAAGTCTGAGGATGGCTTTAAGAAGAGCCGAAACATTTCAAGGAAATATGGAGTAATTCGTATTTAATTAATTTACACCTTAACATCCGTCCACCATATTAACTTTTAATTACAATTGAATCAATAAAGAATGCAAAAGTTGCAATTTTTAAAAAATGGGAATTTGTTTCCCATTGCTTAGAAATTTTCATCGCCCCATAATAAGGTATTTGCATGAATTATTTCAATATTTTAGGACTAACCGTTATGGTATAGGTGACTCATACAACCATTAAAGAATGCATAGTAAAACACACATATATAATATATTATATTTGTAACCTACTCTTTAGGAGCATTCATTTGATACCCCCTCGAAATCGAAAATTCAAGAAAAAATTAGTTTGCTACATTTTTGCACATTGCGCATGCGCATATTAAATTTTTATCTTCTCTGTATTCTAATTATGTGTGGGTCAAAAAGTTTCGCTAGTGTTTTAAATTTAAACTTTTTAACTTAAACGCTTCGGGAGATATGAACCTAAGAGCGACGCACAGTGGGGCAAGGAGCGTTACATTTCTGGCATTTATTTATTTTAACAATATTTGGTGATTATTTCAGGTTATTTAACATTATTTATCTATCTTGTCATCATAGTCTGTTGCTATGTATTGGCTTCCTCTGTGTTATATATTTGTGTTTTGACAAACACCAATAATATAGAATTAGGTTCAAATATCGTTAGACAAATAGGTATTCAAAATCTTTAAAATGAAGAAACGACTACTCCAAGGTATTATAATTACTATAAACAAGTGTGAAGCCCTCATTTAAATTTGATTTTTCTATTTAATGACAGTTTTTTATTACTTCTGCCCCACTGTGCGACGGACAGACACATCACCCTCGCCATAATGGTTTCGAGAAAGATCTACGAAACCCTAAAAAGTTGGCAATATATGAAAAATGGGGAAAACAAATAATAATAAAATGAAAACTAAATCTTGAAACGTTCTGAATAAACTCTCAATTCATATTTTAAAATAAAACGTTAAGCCATTATTTTTTTTGTTGTTGACATTTTATTAAAAGTACGGCTCTTAATAAAGGAGAAACCATTCAACTTTTAGACACTTACTTTACTTCACCGACTCAGTGAACGCATTGTATCTATTCAGGTATTCCATTCCAGATGAATGGAATAAAATATAAAATGGGAGTTGGAACATGGTACAATACAGCCAAAACATGTAAATCACGGAGGGAATTGTCCACATGAAGCCAGGTCTTTGTCCTGAAAGCCTATAACAGGACGTCATTCAAAATTTAGTGTAGATTGAAGCGCTTTTTCATAAATAAATTAGCAATATGATAACACCTAAAGAACGTTATATCAATCTTATTCACTCGTATTCAATTTTTTTTTTATATTTATTCAACAAAGAGGGGGAATGCCCCTATGAGCTATTATTTTTAATTCACATTTTCATATTTTTTCGGTAGGATTTCCTCTTATTTAGTTTTTCATTTCTGTGTTTCATCTTATTATTATACTGTTTTATTTTATTTTTTATTCTTTTTAGTTTTAGTTTTTATTTTTTATTTATTTTTAAACCGGTTTTTTTCTATATCTCTAATATATTTTTTGGTTGATTGTAACTTTTATTATTTTATTTTACTTTTATTATTTTTGTTTACCTTTGACTACTGATTCGTATTATTGCCTCGGTTTCTTTTTGAAATTTTTATTAGAGCTCGTTTACTGTTTGTTTAGGCACAAATAATTACTATAGAAGCCAAAAGCTTTGATAATAAATTTTATGTGTAAAAACTTCGCCTTCTACTTTTAATGATGACCTCCACTAACGCTCCATATCCTATCTAAATAGACAATACTCAGTTTTAATTGAGAGCAACTATTAACCTATTAACCTTAACTATTAAACTATTAACCTTAATAGCATTAGTTAAAGAGTCGAGTTTATATTTACTTTATGTAAATACTCTATTATTGAACAGTTAAATTATTCCCGCATCTCAAACCACTTGACCCTCTATAAATTCTAAAAGCGTACGGGTAATGCAAATGTTTTAATATTTCAAAAAATATACGGAGTGATTATCATCTATAAATGTAGAATATTTTTTGACCATAGAGTCTAGTTTATTAAATGTTTCTTTATTCGTGCAATGTGTTAACGAAATTATCTGAAAAATAAAAGGGTTGAAGTAAAGAGAAAAACCCTTCTGCGCGACAAGTTGTGTTTATTGCTGAAAATTTCCTCTTTTTAAAGTCAGTAACTCTTGCTCTTTTCCCAGCACGGATGTTTGGGAAGTAAGGGTGGTTGAATTTTGCCACAATTACCGGGTAGAAAAGGCCTGGAGAAAGTATGTCGCCTCGCCCGTAGTATTTACCTTCACTAAACACTAAACATATTAACTAGTGTAAATTCGAATGAACAGCGGAGCCTAAACCCCTGCTTCCAAACTTCGGCTAACCGCACATCTCGAAACCAAGTTCACCATCTGTTACTTCCCTTAAACAAGTTTGACATTCCCCTAAAACCTGGCTTCCTTTACATCGAATCATTTCATGGTAGCTTACCATTCGAGTAAGACGAAGAGCCCTTCATTTCAAAAACTTTTATTTCCCTCTAATCTTCTACCGGAGATAAATTTTGTACTAGAATTGATCACCAACTTTTTATCAATTCTGAAGTTCCAATTTAAGAGCTTATTTAAAAAAAAACTTTAAAGTTACAGATACAGATTGATTTATAGAATTTATTTATATATGTACTTACAAACCCCATTTATATACCTAAATATTCTCTCTAAAATAAAACATCTAAACAAAAAGATATATTCTTTTTTAAATTGTTGGAGAAGTAGAATTTTTAATTGGTTAAAGATACAGGAGACTGCTAAAGGTAACCTAAAACGAAAATAATACGAATGATTTTTTTTAAATACAATAAAACCCTGTAATAAAATACCAAATAATCAAAACGATATACCCGTGAGACGTATACGGTTTAAATGAAGGGAAAATAAAAATATATTTTTATATAGTCGTATTTCTTTTTTTGGTATTAATAAAAAGAATATGTTTATCTACTTTTATACATATTTTATTTTTAAGTTTTTTATTTTACAGTCTACAAATATTTTAGTACATAATAAAATTTCATGTTTTTATCAAAAAAATATTTTTTTCCTTATAAATTTTTCTTTCCTTTACGTTTTAGTATTATTTATTTCAGTAACTCGAATACAGTACGCTATTCACCTTCAAAACTTATAGCTCGGTCGCGAAATATCTTTTCCCTGTGAATCTCGATTCTCAGCCCCTCTCCCCTAATATATATATATTTATAAAATAAAAGTGTAGACGTGTTTTTTCTGGGGGGGGGGGGGGG
>KZ651866.1:295959-313104 GCA_001010745.2 Gerris buenoi
ACAGATTGTTGCGACTTGTGCCACGGGCAAGACAAAAATCAAACCTCGTGTGATTTACTCGCATGCTATTTAATGCATACACATGCCAGTAGCTCGCCTCTGCGAGCTACTCGTACGATTTTGTGCGAGTAACTAGCATGTGTATTTCCGCCCTAATAATTAATAATCCGAGGCAAAACAGCCCGTGGAGGACTTTTGGTCTGCCAAAGGGCTCATAACTTTCCACATTCTACAAACTCGTACTACATACATTTTTAATAATTGAAAGAAAAAAATCTTCAACTATACGCTAGTTTTCTATCCCGTGTGTTTTCACCTTAACATCTTGTTTAAACTATATTAATATATTATTGTTTATCGAATATAGCGTTCGGATTTTATAATTTAATTTTATCTTTACTCTATTTTGTAGTATTTTTTGAGCCACTATTACATAAAATAAGAAAAATAAAAATAGCTTAGAATAGATGAATTGCATATGTAGCTAACTAAATTCGCTATCTATCAACCTTAAAACCCCCACAGTAAAACCACCCCGGGTAGCAAAAAATTGAACAATCCCTTTCTTAAAGAATTGACGAATCTATTGCACACAAAATTGTAAGCAGCATATAAGTAGATCATCTAAAATTATTTTTAAAAAAATAATAAAATAAAATATTATACATAACTTTCCACATTCTACAAACTCGTACTACATACATTTTTAATAATTGAAAGAAAAAAATCTTCAAAACTAGCTCTATTTTTACGAATTCTTAATAGAACTAGGAAATGTTAACTTCCATTTTTTGTTATAGCGAATTATCTAAGAAAATTAAGCTTTTTTAATGGCTTCAAAATTTTGTAATGCGAATTTTTGAAAAAATTTCCATGGAAATCCGTTTTAGACCATTCTGAATCGATTCCTGAAATTTAACACTTTTTTATGTACATATGTGTCACTCCAGACGATATCTCTCCTTAGGATGCACTTAAAAATTTCAAACAAATTTTAAAATGTCAATAATATCAAAAAAAAGGATGAGCTAGTTGGCAAGAATTTTTGGAGTCCATTAAGGGGTCAAATTTTGACCATTTAGGGTCAAAAATAGCATAAAAACATGGTTTTTTTTCCATTTTACCCCTGAAAATATATAAAAATATGATATAAAAATATGATATTTTTATCATATATGAAAATATGATAAAAAAAAGTACATAACAACAATTACTGTACTCTTAAAGAGCTTTCCAACGATGTACATCTTGAAGGGTAAATACTTTTTTGACTTTTGTACCCCGTATGCGTATGCACTTATTTTTTTTTTTTTTTCACCCATCCAAATTCTGAACCAAAATATTCCTATGTTATCATAAGCTAATAATACGCAGATTTCTTTAAAAATTCGCTCATTAAGTCATGGTGCATGACTGGACTTTTTAAAAATAAAAAGACACCAATTTTCTTCTGGCTTTTTATTTTTTTTATTCTACGTTTCTTTATCACTTTCATACCTTTTGTCTTTCAAATCCCTAAGTGTTATCTATTCACAGTATTAGAGGATTATAATATTTCTTCACACCCCTCTTTTTAACACACCGTATTTTTCACACCTCTTTTTTAATAAAAAGAACAGAGATGATAAAGAACACACACACAACCATATATATATATAAGGAAATTAATTATAACCTTTAGGATGGATATATGATATAAATCGTCGGTTAAAAATATTTTCCTATTTAGAGTCTAACTAGATGGCGAACATATGCCACAATATTAAATATTATGTACCTAGGTCNTCTTTTTGTTCAATTGTCACAGTATTTTCCCAGTTATTTCTTTTTTTCTCTCTCATTCTCTCACACATACAGACATCCTGTTTTATATTTTCCTCCCGTTAATTTTTTTTTAAAAAAACCATACACGCACAGACGCCGGTATTGTTTTTTTTTTGTTACATAAATTTTTTTTTCAGACTTACTTTCATGTCTGAATGTTAGGTTGTAGAAAATAAACTCTGAAATATATATATGTATACAAAGGTATTACAACAGTCTAAAACTTTAATACTATCACAGGTTACTCTTTTAGAACTTTTTTTAGGTTTATATCTTTCTAGAACCTCTGCTCTGTATTTCATTGTTAAAATACGCAAACGTTTGAAAGAACACGAAAAGTGTCAGGGCATGGAATTTAACACAGTGGCGTTCAACTACATATAGATAAACTGATTCCTTAAAAAAAAAAAATAATGATAATAATAATGCTATAGAATGCAGATACAATTAAATACACTTTTCCACATAATAGTTTTTTTTTTTAGCTTAACATACAAAGCTTTTTAACCTCTATACTGTATACTCAATAAAGCGTAGAAGTTAATAAAACTAGATCAAATATTACTCTATATACTATTACTATTGGGCACAAGACCTTTTTCAGGATCGCTTGTAGCACACTGCTAATAAATTAGGTTGGAAATTATGAAGCGACAAAACCCACTCATCAAATGTTGGGGTACTTCTAGACCACATAGAGATTCGCGGTTTTTTGCGTTTGGTCGGAAATTGGACAAACCGACTGAAAAAATCCGAAAAATTAAAAAAAAAAAAAACTATATTTACCCCCTTAAAAAACGAATGATTGCGGATGAAACTTTAAAGTCTTTTGGAAGGCTTATTGCGGCTAAACGATAAGTCGTATCGAAAAGCAGATTGCACCCGCGGTAACTGATTTTAAAACATCTACAACTTCGGACCAATTACTTTTTGTCGTACTTCCATCGGTTCTACCTTAAATAGGGCTAAATTTTAATTTCTTACTTTGAGCTCTTATGGCGTCCGCAATGTTGACCGATTTAATTTGATTGTGGTGCTTCAACCTCACACTAATGCTCTTTAAATCGAGTATTTATTATTTAATTAATTTGTCCTAGAACTAGTTATTAAATATTTACTGATTCAGCTGCTGTATTGAGAAGAGGCTGATAATTACATTAATGAAACAATGGTTAATGATTTTTCTATGACTTCCAATGAAATTGGTTTTGACTGCGTTAATTTTCTCATCTATTTTACTTTTTTTGACATTATTTATCACTTTATTACTTAGTTTCGATTGGCTTTTACATTATATTGGCTTTTATATGATATAAATAGACTCCAAACATAATAGTGAATTATACATAATATAGTCCTGATTCCATTCCAAGAAGGCTTTAAAAACCAAACTATTTACTTGTCACTTTTCTTCGGTTGATCTCTTATGATTATATTAGATTTCATTATTTGACAATACCATGTGAAAGTTATATTACTCAAATATTATATTTAATTCTATCTCCAAAACAAAAACAAATGTAATCACTGATTAAAAATTCAAGGCCTGAAGATACCCAGGTATAGACGAAGTATAGTCAAATTTTAAGTAAAAAGAAAATATTTTCATTTTTCGATTTTTTTTTTTTTTATCCCTGAAGACCAAAAAGATAAGGAAATCTAATCTTAATCTTAAAATAATCTTGAAATGTAAAATTATACAGACATTTCATTTAATGGCTAGGCCTACATGATAATAAGAAATATAGCCACTTATACCATTATACCTAGCATGAGGCCCGGTGTGAATGCTAGTCCACTATGTATATAAAAGCTGCTGCGCTACAGATTGTTGCGACTTGTGCCACGGGCAAGACAAAAATCAAACCTCGTGTGATTTACTCGCATGCTATTTAATGCATACACATGCCAGTAGCTCGCCTCTGCGAGCTACTCGTACGATTTTGTGCGAGTAACTAGCATGTGTATTTCCGCCCTAATAATTAATAATCCGAGGCAAAACAGCCCGTGGAGGACTTTTGGTCTGCCAAAGGGCTTAATTCTACACACATGCAGTTAGATCACATTTTGCGTGTGTGGCCGTTTCATCGATTGTAAAACCATACAATTAACATAATTAACCGGATACGCACCGCTTTACTTAATATTAAGTAGCTACCTATTGTGATAACTGATAACTGATGCTGGTTGAACACTGAACACCATGGACCGATACTGACAACACGGGGGACCTTTTACTCGGTCAGGAATCTAACCAGCACCTCCTACTTCCAAACCATGAACTATAGCATCGGAGCTACCAGTGATCCCCACGAATAATTTATTAGACGGCCAATTTCATCGTATTTCTTTTTATCAAAATGATAAATTTAAATCAACGCAATTATTGCCTTTAATGCCTAAATACAATAGATACACAGATAAAATGAAACACAAAGAATGCGTCATTTATTGTTACTATACATATGCATTTGTATGTGAGGTAGTAATATGAGGTGCTTGAAATTTTCTCCCCTCATTCTAAGAAAATACAACACTTTAGTTACAAACATGCTTCAAACTATGAGACTTTCTCTTTGTCCATTTCAGTCTTACATCCCATACAAGAAACACTAAAAAATTACTGTATACAAGTACAAAACTCAGTTGCCTCCAGCACTCAACACTGATTGTAAAAATTCTTTTACAGAACTACAAGTTCCAGTTTAGTCAACGTAACCAATATTACAAAGGCTACTAAGAGATATCAAGAGTCTAAAAGACAATTCAAAATCCTCAGAGAGATAGGGTAGGTAAGCTTGCAAAGGGCCCCCTTGAGATAGGACTAAGCGTCCCTTTATATAACGCTCCTTCCCTGCAGAGTCTTTTCGTGTATTCTCTTATAACTTGCCGACATACTCTCAAACACTCAAACCCTACAAGATAAAAGCAATATAGCAAAATGTACACTTACGCTCCATAGTCCTACTCCGAGAAAATTAACAACTTAAAACAATAAACACTCGTTACAGATAGATACCGTACTTTCCTTAAACTAACACCTCGATAACCCTATAAAATTGAAAAGTGGATCGCAGTTATAAAAGCTTATCAAAACATAGGAAGCTAGCTAGTGGGAAATCCACACAAAATGTTAGTTGTTAATATATTACTTAATTCAAGCTGAAGGCCTTTAAAATGTTAAATTTTTATCTGCAAGTGCCACCTACTTCAAATTACCATAAATAGCTGCATTGTTGTCAACAAAACTTTTAACCACTTCACACCTAGATTTCACATCATCCAAAGAATTGGACACCACACATCCACACTTCATCAAAGATAAAATATTATTAATAATCATTGATCAAACAAACGTCTAATTCTTCTAAAACTTTCGAAGATGGCGCATCAAATATTTGTTGAATTACGAATGTGTCGAAGCCATTATAGGGATCATTATTAGTTCCTCATAATGAGTCACTTTCCATGAGCAACTCCCAGAGTGATTCCATGTAACTATTCGAAGCGTCTGGATCACAAAATCTCAGACGCTGTCTACTCTAACAGATTCAGATTTATTACTCTGGTTTCGGAATCCTATGCTATAGAGGCTTCTAATTCAATTATACTTTTCCCTAAATCATTAACCACTGCATAATTAATTATCCTATGCATAAATTAATAAATTATCCAAGATATTCCCTAATTTAATTTGCTATCAGCTATCATTGCACTCATTTCGTGGCCAGGTATAAAGCCCCCTAACACGATCAATATTTATGTCTATAATATTATTGAAAATACTATTGTAAATATGCAAAAACAAATTTTTCATCAATACTGTTTTTTATATTAATACCAACTCCGCACACAGTCAATAGCATTGACAATACTATTAACCATGTGGGCCGCTTAACATGTTAAGGTCTCTTACGAACGAAATAATATAAGTTGCCGTGAGTCTTATAAACTGATGATAAACAATAACTAATCGACATTTTTGTTACAGAAATAATAATTAGTAAGAACTAGTTAGGCTGTAGTTCCAGATATTGTTTCCCTCCCCCCTCGTCCCTCATTCCTACTATAAGTCAATTGTGATCCTTAAACTAGCAGATCGGGGATAGAGGATGTCAATAACAATATTAATCAAATAAAGTTCAGATTAATGAAATAAAAATCCTTATTTTTATAATAGGCAGGAAATATTTATAGATTTAAAAAAAGTTTATTAACACATACAAGCCTACACTGATTTTAATAATTTTTTTTTTAAAGTTCCAAATAATTTCAATAGAAAAATGTTACATGACTTTTCTATAATCTAAGCGAGCGCACGGTGTAGTGCACGAGGCCAAGTACCATTAAGCATACAATACGTAAGAGTGCATCTTAACTTCACCAATTCAACCTATAGATTAAGCAACCAATTCACCCATAGATTAAGTTTAAGTAGCTTAAGAAACTGTAAAACTTCCGTCAAGTACTTGCCAGAAAGCTACTATAAGGGTTTCTTCGGTCATAAAATTAAAATGCCAATTATTTTTTAATAAATCTTAGGGGAGGATGGTGTGCATATTATCTTATGCATAGCATATTAGGTATACACTTATTTGAAAATTTTGAGGGTACAACAGCCTCTTCAACAAGGCATTTACACTACTGTACTCGTACTCAATAAGGCATTTTTATTACTGAATCACTCACTCATCATATAAATTATAAGTGACTTTTAGAAGCTTGAAATAGATAGAAACTTGAAATTTTAGACACTTGTATCTGCAGTGCAACTGACTTTTTGGAAAAATCCAAGAGATTGATTTATTAGGATTCCCAGGCAAAACCAAGACCCTAATATTTTCTTTCGTGTGTCCGTCCATCCATCCGTCTGTCGCCTGCTCTCACAGCTACACATTTTGTACGATTCACAACTGGGTAATTAACAGCATGGAAAATATGACATCGCGGAACAAATTTTTTGAAAAGATTTGTCGAAGACCATGATAATATAAAATTCTCCTGCCAAAAAGCATATATATTACCATACGTGTAGGGGATGAAAAAAATACCTAGACTAAAATTTGTAACAAATTTCAACCATGTAAATTGTAATGATTATCATAAATAGTATTATTAAATAATTTCCAGAAACATGCGAAGTAAAATGGTTCTTAATGTAATATTTCATTTTAACAGATGACATAACAAGTTATGTAATAATAGTGTTTCCGACAAACTATTCATTACTGTGACATTAATATCTAACACAGAAGTCTAAACTCCCGAGATAGAAGATAGGGGGATTCTATGTGAATATTGTAGCAGCAAGTGACAAACCATAACAAGAACACTGGGTGAATATTGCATTTTATTAATCATCAAATAAATTGGATATTTGAGGGAAAATTAAAACAATTAGCAAAGTCCTGCGTTTTGGTAAGCATTCAACAAGGAAAATATTAATTTGTAGCGAGCCTACTACATTGAGCCAAATGTGCACTGTGTCTATTTGTATGTCTGACAGTAGCGTCTAGTACCTTTTACTGTTTGGCAATTTATGCTTGTCCGTCCATCTAAAAAATCTCTGGACATCTTAAAAACTTAATGTAATGACACACTTCGCCAACTAGGTAGCGCCACCCTGGTGGCGTCGCCTGGTTGATGCCACTTGCTTCCACCACCTGTCTTGCACCACCAGAGTTTTACTTTTTTCGACCAGTCGGAAAAAGTGATCATTGTCCAAAGAAATGGAGCTGGAGGAGATAGCTGTGCTTGCTTATCATTACGTTCGTGAAAGAAGAAGGAAAAAAGGTGTTTTAGGATTCACCTAATAATTTCAAACAAAAAGAATACTAGTTTGTTTCATCCAGTGTACCACTGTATCAAAGAGTACAGTGAAATACTTTTCAATTTTTACCGAATGTCGCGTGGAACTTCCGACAATTTGCTTAGAATAATGAAGAACAGTTTGACCAGTAATAATCCTAATCAACACTTTTCAAAGCACTGATCTAGACTAGAAGTTAACGATTTAATTGAAGGAGAGGGGGCTGAGTGGCAGGGGTGGCACCGTCTGACAGGCTCAATGAAAAAAAACCATGGGCTGACCGGGTGGCATGTCGCATTCTATTCTCATTGGTGGCCGGTTTGCACCACCCGGGTGGCCAAGTGTGTCCCCTCCCTCTTTAGTCAAAAACAAAGTAATGTCTCTTTATTTTCTCCTCATAAAAATTATAACACATAAAAAATGAAAACAACGTAAAAATGGAAGTGGGAGCTCTCAACAACTTAATATAGCAGCTCTCAATAACTTAAGCCTCCTTCACACAATGACACTAATGTCGCGACATTCAATGCCACGGCCACGATATTAGTGTCACCGAGTGTCTTTGTATGAACAGTATGTCATGGCACTAATAACTAAGAACTAATAACTGTAAACGCACTATAACTAAGAAGCTGAGTGTCAAGCAGTGTCACGCCATTAAATGTCGCGATATTAGTGTCATCGTGTCAACGATGCTTATATATTTACTTTTATGACTTAACTTTTAAAACTTGGTCTGTTTTATTTGTTTTAGATGGTAGCTCATGAAAGGCGTTTAAGCACGATTGCCTCAAGAACGATGGCAGCCATGTCTTTGGGTTTTATAGTCATGGTTACACCTTGGACTATTCAGGAAGTTGTTGTGGCTTGTACCGGATCAAAGGTTTGTATTATTTTTTATTGAATTAAGTAGTTGTTTCAAATGGGTTTAAAATAAACCCATAAAAGTAATTAAAAAAAAAAAAAACAAAAAAAACGGCAGATGTGAGTTGAAATGTGGAGAACTTATTTATCTTATAAAATGGTATAATTTCAGCTCAAACGGTGAAATAGTTCCGAAATTATTCAGAGGTAATGCCCCTATACCGTTCAAAATGTTTGCGGTATAGGGTTTGCTTGATGTTTGCGCAAACATGATTTTTAACTAAATTTCCCTGACATCAGATATACGCAAACTTTTTGCGCAAAATGTTTGATCGAAGTCCCCCGCCTTCCATTTTATTGTTAGGTAAATAACCAATTAAAAACAAAACAGATATTCTTACTCTAGCCTCAAGAAGAATTATTTAAACATTTAAAAAATCGAATGCGGGGTGTCACGGAACTATTTCTTCCTATATAATACCAAAATAATAGAAAATATTTTATTATTTAGCGTTATGGTTTTTAAAGTTAAAAAGTCGATATTTTGTAATTGGTTGTTTACCGTACCAATAATAATGAAATAGATTATGTTTTGCATTTTCAAAATAGCAGCAGATATCAAAACGAAATTCAGCGCAAATTATTTTGTCTTCTAAGGATGCGTATGATTGCTGCAAATTTCAGCGCGATAGAAAAATGATTCATTTTTTTAAAATTGGGTGACTCAGAAAAATTGGTTAGTGACTGCTTAAAAGCCCTGATTTTAGTATTAAGTTTTAACTCTTAAGCTTAAAAACTGTGTGAGTTATGCGTGACACAGACAGATAACTAGCTAAAAACCACTTAATCGTCTTGAAAACACCCTCTTCAAGGTAAGGAAAAGTAAAAACTTCGGCAAATGCAATATTACCGTTAATCTGGATAACATCTAAAACAAAAAACTGCAACAACATAAACGACAGTTAAGAAGAAATTAATGCTAATGGAGGCCATAACAATTTTCTTTTTTCGGAATTTATTTTGTCCTTTATACTCCGCAATCAAAAGCTGAGAAACGACAACTTCTCTGTGCACTAACCCGAAGTAAAAGATGACAAACCAATGTAAGGAACAAACGAACAAACAAACAAACAAACAAACCTCTGCACAAGTTTTAATGGTGCAACAAATATTATCGAAAATATATGAGACGACGGGAACACAAGAGATAAGATCACATATTCGATAATATAGAGTAAGAGGGATTTTTAAAACACTGCTGAACTTGAAATGCAATAAACATCTCTCATTGCGTCCGTTTTTAACATACCGTTCTTTTTTGCCATCGTTTAGCATCAGTTGTAGTATCTTCGGGCCTATCTGAGGTAAAAGAAAATAAACATTATTTGTATTACATCACTACTTTATTCACTAGAGAGATGATATCCTATAATCTTGACCTTTCGAGTGTAAAGGAATGATGAAAAATGACCAATGTTCTAAAAATTAATAATTGCGACAAAATTCACGTACAAACCCCATTAATGGATCTAAACTTAAAAAATTGCAAACAACTAGTAGAGTTGTCTGGATATTTTTGATAAATTGTTTTTTCTTGTGTCCTCTTAAACTTTTTGACCAAATTTTGGCTAATGTTCTAGCAAAACCTTTAATAATTTCGATTAGATACTTTCATTAGTAATTTTCTTGCTTTATTTTTTAATAAAAAAAAGTATCGAGTCTTTTTATTATTAATTTTTTTTGTTTCTTCTTCGTATGACATGTCTCGCCCACCTAGAGATTCTTCATGCAATAAAAATTAACAAAAGGCCAATTTTAATTGTTGACTGTATGAAACTTCGTTTTTTATAGCCTTGAAGAAGTCCTAGGTAGGGAGTACTAGGGAGTTAAGGTAAAAAAAAAAAAAAGCTTCATCTTTATAAATATTTTTGGGTAACTTGATATGGTTTCTTGAGTGTTTTTACCAATTCATACTGTTTGTGTGTCCAATTCAACTATTCCCTTCTAAAACATTTATCTAAACGAACAAATGAGATCAGTGAACAAATTAAGTTCATTCGACATTATTTTTTTAAGAATTTTCGCACAAAGGAAGTAAATACAAAAGGATTGAGAAAGATGCACCAGCACAAGATGGTTAGACACTAAATACTAAATACTTAAAGGCAACATTGTACAAAATGAAGGCTAATTTCAGCCTTAAAAAATAATTATTTTAACTTGTTAAATAGTCAATATCATTTAATGATTTAAGATCCAAATAAACTTTAAGCAATGCTACCTAAAATTTTTTAAAAAATGTGTCTTAAAATTTCGCTAAAATTAGTATTTTATTCTCAATATAATGTTTTAGTTATTTGTATTAAACGGCATTTAATCTTAATAATAAGACTTAAAAATAAGATTTCATTAGGCCGTGGATTTAAAAACTAATCCACTTTTATTAAATTCAATTTACTTCTTTTCTCTACACTAACTACTTCCAACACCTTTTCTTTTGGACTTGCCAAGACAATACGGGTCCAATTTCTCTTTTCCTCTCAGCCTGGCAACCTCTTTTAATCCGGTCCTGAGAGGAACCAAGTAGAAGAGGAAGTAAACGAAGGAAGTTTGCAAGAGTAACACAGTAGAAAAGATAACAGGAAGGAATCTGAGCGTAACCACCTCTAAGGAAGAGTTTTAGTTGCAATCGACCGTACTGCCCTAAGCTTCAAGAGTAATAGCAACTTATTTTTTATTGCTTCCTTTCTCCTTCTATCGAAGGAAAAAGGTGGGAGTCCTTGGTGGCACATAGTTTTACGTATTATTAGTTGGAAAATATATTTCTAAAAGTGGTCTTATTCCACATCGAAATCTACTGAGATAATAATTGCACGATAAAAAGAACTTTTTTATATACTACGTTTTTAAATTTTCTGTCATAAATCATAAATTTGAAACCTGTCAAAATGAAGATTGTAAATATGGGACATGTCAAAACAAATAAATTAACTAGCGGATTTTTTCCAAACTAACATTCTATACAGCAAAATTTGCTAAAAACGAATTAAATTCTGCTGAAAGATGGTTAAAAGTATTCAAATAATGCATTGTCATCTTGTTCTGAGCTATTCTAAAAGTTTCAAATGTCTAGCTACCCGGGAAGTTAGATAAAATCAATTGCAAGATTTGTACTGGACAAACAAACATACAAACAAACAAGAAATCAAGCTAATAAAAACGTATTAAAAATACGAAATAAAATAATTATATGCTTCGGGTAGAATTGATAAGCTAATATTTTTAATAATTTCACTTAAAACTCGAATACCGATAAAATTGCTTTAACGATGCAATTGTTCGCTAACAAAGGATGTTGAGCATTTTAATTCAAGATGGCGGCCGAGTTGGTGATCTTTTGGTGATTTCGTGATTATCTATCTTAATCTTAAGTATTTAGGCTATAATTTACTTTAAATTTGAAAATATAAAGTTTACTTCCTATTACGTAAATAATGGGATTTTGCTATTCACATTTTTAATTTAAGATGGATTTAATATACATGATTAGAACCTGCTCTCCATATTCTTCCACTTATCATTATTTCTCGGAAATTGTAAACTCTAGAATAGCATAAGGGCATAAGGAGTGATTCCTTTAATTAAATATGTAAACATCCACTGAACAAGGCTTTGTATATCCACAATTTTAATTTAAGATGTTGGGGGAGGGAAAAGAGGATGATAACCAAGTTAATTGAATAGCATTTAATGAAACTTTTTATTGTAAAAAGGCTAAATAAAAATATTTAGTCTTTAGTCTGGGAGTATTTATTTATTTTAAATTCCTTTTTTTTAATAAATGAACTCATTAAATTTTATTATATCTGTTAACAGATGCCAAGTTTACTGGATTTTTTGGTCACCTGGTCAGCTTTAAGTAACAGCTTCTGGAATCCCTTTCTATATTGGCTGTTAAACAGCAACTTCAGACGAATCTGCAGGGAACTTTTTGTTTCTAAGGTAATAATATTTATATTTTATTGCAGAGGAGGGCCCAAGGGACTTTAATAGGCTGACCTTTAATAGGACTGTCATACTTTTAAAACCCTTTCATTTCTGATGAATGCTGCGCCCGTAATAATTATTTTTGCTGGTTTAGCCTATTTCAGTTTCTATACATGCGACCCCCATTTGCTTTACATCGACCAATTTTTAAACAACTTTTTTAAGTATTTTCAACATTTACCCGTTTGGTCTTCATAGTTAGGATAAGCAGATCAAGATGGTAATCAATATCATATGAATGAATAGTCGCAGGACATTCTTTCAACAGATTTAATATTTAAAGGGAATTTAATATAATCCACAAAGGACATTTCCCGTTCAGCTTTATCTACAAAACGTGACATGTTTAAAAATATCTCCATGACTATAACCTCCTTATTATTTATTTGGGTTCTTTTATTCAATATTTTTTTAAATATGTATTTATTTAATCATTTTCCTTAAATTTAAAAACAAATACAATCCAATAATAAGGGATAAATATTACTTCTATCAGTAATAGAAGTAATATTTACTTACTACGGTAGGGGAGGGGGAGGTCTAATTACATTTAGGGTGCGTAAACTGAACCAGCACGAGTTGGCCCGGATTTTTGCCTACAATTAATGCAGAGGTGAATTTGGATACAGACACTAGATCCGCCCGAATCTACCAGATTTGTGCTGTTAGAATTAAATTAGTGTACTTGCAGTAGACCTGCCCGGATTTTGCCGATAGAACATGCGTACTTAAAATTAAAGTTCACACACAAAACCAGCTCGAGTTGGCCAGGAACCATAAAACAGGTAAAAGGAAGAAAGGGATGCGGATTTTATCAGTAAATTTCGGTCATGGCAATTGTGCGCCATAGTAAGATTTTCGGGCCAAACCGAGCCTGGTGTGTATTAATATTGCTTACGGTAGTGGATGATTACCGGGCCGTACTGAACTATTTTTTTAAGTTTTTACTTTTCTGACCAAGTACTGATAACTACATGTGAATGATAACCCAATAAACAGATCTATTTCAGATTATAAACAGTTTTTAAGTAATTATTATAAGCGTAGATTTTTTATTTCCCTTATTTACTTTAAGCTGTAAAACAGAATTTATGTTGGATATTAGAATAATACATTTTTTAGATATTCATAAATTATGTTAAAAATATATTCCATAATAGATATTCCAATGATACCTTGAAGTGCTTTGTTCGGTTTAAAACGCAGTTTTACCGAAAAGAAAATTGTCATAATTAGGCTGCTCCCTGACTTGTTGGTGCGGTATCGGTAAGCTCTTACACTCGGTACCGATTTGGTACAGATTCTTCACCGAGCACCTGTACCTTAATGAGTCCTCCCTGACTAGGGTGGTATGCGTGGGAGCGGGGTCGTGTGGAATCGTTATACCGAGAGTCGATACAAACAAGCAGTAAAAACATAATTACGCCTTGACACTGCCGTAACTGCAAGATTCTACCGAAATTATACCGACAAGTGGGGAGATGTAGGCGGTATCGGTAAGCTATCGGTAAAGTAGAAAATAACGCATGCAGATACCGTACCGACAAGTCAGGGAGCGGCCTTGAGTGATAACGTGTACAAGTGTACAGGAAGGTTTAGTAAAAATTATCTATAAAAAGCATTAATTATGGTTTTCTGTAAACCTAAATAAGCGTAAGATTTGTAAATGCTTCAGGGTATGGAGACTGAATCGATAAACCTAAAATTATTAATGAAAACGTAACCTTATTATGATCAGTCTGATAGAGAGCCTCCACTTAGTTCCTTCCTCAATTTTCTCCTAAAACGTTAAGTTGAGAAGGCAATGCCTTCAATTTTCCATTACCGGAAATCAAAATCAATATCAGTAACAAGCAATTTAAGGTAAAAATGAAGTAAGAATACATAAAAGTATGACCCGAAATTACTAACTTTTATTAATTTAAACTTAAACTCATGTCAGATGCAATCAGCATTAACAAAGTTTGCCAGTTAGTGTAAACTCGTATCCTATCGCTGGACGAATTCTCACATGTTCTCTAATGTGTGGAAATAAACATTTTAGAGAATCCTTCCTTAGGAACCGTACAAAAAGTCATGAAATCTAACCAAAAACCACTTGTGTGTAAAAAAAAAAAAAAAAAAAAAAAAAAAAAAAAAAAAAAAAAAAAAAANTCACACATACAGACATCCTGTTTTATATTTTCCTCCCGTTAATTTTTTTTTAAAAAAACCATACACGCACAGACGCCGGTATTGTTTTTTTTTTGTTACATAAATTTTTTTTTCAGACTTACTTTCATGTCTGAATGTTAGGTTGTAGAAAATAAACTCTGAAATATATATATGTATACAAAGGTATTACAACAGTCTAAAACTTTAATACTATCACAGGTTACTCTTTTAGAACTTTTTTTAGGTTTATATCTTTCTAGAACCTCTGCTCTGTATTTCATTGTTAAAATACGCAAACGTTTGAAAGAACACGAAAAGTGTCAGGGCATGGAATTTAACACAGTGGCGTTCAACTACATATAGATAAACTGATTCCTTAAAAAAAAAAAATAATGATAATAATAATGCTATAGAATGCAGATACAATTAAATACACTTTTCCACATAATAGTTTTTTTTTTTAGCTTAACATACAAAGCTTTTTAACCTCTATACTGTATACTCAATAAAGCGTAGAAGTTAATAAAACTAGATCAAATATTACTCTATATACTATTACTATTGGGCACAAGACCTTTTTCAGGATCGCTTGTAGCACACTGCTAATAAATTAGGTTGGAAATTATGAAGCGACAAAACCCACTCATCAAATGTTGGGGTACTTCTAGACCACATAGAGATTCGCGGTTTTTTGCGTTTGGTCGGAAATTGGACAAACCGACTGAAAAAAATCCGAAAAATTAAAAAAAAAAAACTATATTTACCCCCTTAAAAAACGAATGATTGCGGATGAAACTTTAAAGTCTTTTGGAAGGCTTATTGCGGCTAAACGATAAGTCGTATCGAAAAGCAGATTGCACCCGCGGTAACTGATTTTAAAACATCTACAACTTCGGACCAATTACTTTTTGTCGTACTTCCATCGGTTCTACCTTAAATAGGGCTAAATTTTAATTTCTTACTTTGAGCTCTTATGGCGTCCGCAATGTTGACCGATTTAATTTGATTGTGGTGCTTCAACCTCACACTAATGCTCTTTAAATCGAGTATTTATTATTTAATTAATTTGTCCTAGAACTAGTTATTAAATATTTACTGATTCAGCTGCTGTATTGAGAAGAGGCTGATAATTACATTAATGAAACAATGGTTAATGATTTTTCTATGACTTCCAATGAAATTGGTTTTGACTGCGTTAATTTTCTCATCTATTTTACTTTTTTTGACATTATTTATCACTTTATTACTTAGTTTCGATTGGCTTTTACATTATATTGGCTTTTATATGATATAAATAGACTCCAAACATAATAGTGAATTATACATAATATAGTCCTGATTCCATTCCAAGAAGGCTTTAAAAACCAAACTATTTACTTGTCACTTTTCTTCGGTTGATCTCTTATGATTATATTAGATTTCATTATTTGACAATACCATGTGAAAGTTATATTACTCAAATATTATATTTAATTCTATCTCCAAAACAAAAACAAATGTAATCACTGATTAAAAATTCAAGGCCTGAAGATACCCAGGTATAGACGAAGTATAGTCAAATTTTAAGTAAAAAGAAAATATTTTCATTTTTCATATGTGCCTGCATATATTAGTACTAGTCGTCTAGAACTAAGACTATGAGGTAAACAACTATCTTTCCACACAAACCTCATGTGGAAAACGTGAAGGTGAAACAAGAAATTGTATTGGTGTTTTAATAATATTAAAATTCCAGTTTCAGGAAATGGCAAGGCACACTGCCAAGGAGAAGAAGCTGGAAAGTATCTATGTTGATAGCGATGGGTCAGGAGAAAGTGCCAACATCACTTGGTGGGACAGAATATTGATTTCAAACCTTTTTTGGACCACAGACTTGGCGGGGTGTTTTTACCACACAAGTAGTTTTTGGTCAGATAATATATAATGTTAGTGAAAAAAAAAAAAATAGTTTCAAATTTATTTACTGCACATAAATGACAACCATCTAGAGAGCTGATCTTAAACCTATAAAAGGACAAATTTTTGTACTACGGATCTCCCCAACACCAAATCTAAACCGTACCATCGATATATTATTTGAAATAATATAAATAATATAATCGATATATTTCCTGTTTTGCTCTCATTCAATGTTTATCTTTTATTTATGAAAATCACAAACTTGAAACCCGTCAAAATGAAGATTGTAAATGTGGGATAAGGCAAAACGAATAAAATAACTTGCGGATTTTTTCCGAACTAACTTCCCATACAGCAAAATTTGCTGAAAACCAATTAAATTCTGCTGAAAGATGGCTAAAAGTATTAAAATAATGCATTGTCATCGTGTTCTGAGCTATGCTAAAAGATTCAAATGTCTAGCTATTCGGGAAGTTAGTTAGAAATCGATTGCCAGATTTGTACCGGACAAACAAACAAACAATAAAGCAAGCTAATAAAAACGTAGA
>KZ651867.1:39175-52047 GCA_001010745.2 Gerris buenoi
ATTTTATTTAATTGTATAAAGGAGAAAACTTTTGAACCCTGTACCTCGTACCCCTGTGTACTGAATTGGAGAATTTCAGATTTATACCTTCCTGCGGTTGGTCATTATGACCGTGCCGAATTTTTCGGGGATCGGTTCTGCCGTTCAGGAGAAAACTTTTGTACCCTGTACCTCGTACCCCTGTTTACCGATTTAAACCATTTCAGATTTTCGCATTCCTGTGGTTAGTCACTATGACCGTGCCGAATTTTGTGCGGATCGGTTAAGCCGTTCAGGAGGAGTATGCATCCGAAAAAAGTCAAAGTGTAGTATAAGAGCTTCGCTTCGCTCAGCTCAATAAAACTATATTAAGATAGAAATATCTTTAGTATGGGAGAGGCCAACTCCTTTTAAGATATCATGGAAGCTTAATGTTTTAAATTGAATTGTTAAATCGATAAATTAAAGTTTGATTTTGTTCGTTTCAGGTTGCAAAAAAAATCAAATAAAAATAAGCCGATGCTTTAAGTTAAGTGATAAGAAAATAACTAGAGCTAATGATGGCTATAAATAAGTACATAAGCTGTAAAGGCCATTTAAAAAGGACCTATCAATGCATAGACTATTTCGCCAAGAAATATTATTATTGTATATCAATGAAAATATTTTTTTTTTCCTAAACCATAAAAATCATTGAATCATTGGAATTTTTAGACCTTAGTTGAAAACAAAGGCGTTAATTAGACTGTAAATGGCTATAGATAACCCAGTTTAATTAATGATCATAATATCTGATAAAGAATTTATCCTATTCAATGAATTTTCCAATGGAATTTTCTCCTCTTCATATTCTTTGAGATATTGACTGATTTGAAGAAAACAATTCTAATATAAACGAGAGAGTGAAGGGTATAGTCATAGTCTATGTCATTTTATTGTTTTTACAAATAAAATTATTGTATTTCGCTAAGAGGATGAAGAATAGTGACAGAAAAGTCCAAGATCCACTGGTCGATTATAACTTAAAGCATCATTTACTGTACTTAATTTGTAATTATTTGACTTTACTTAAGTCAATTAGGGGAAATATCAAAATCTGTATAGATGGACTACACATATAATATAAAATCAAGAGATGCATAATTAGAAATAGAAATAGTCTACAAAAATGAACTATTAATTGTTAACACTTCCTACTTCCTACTATACAAGATGCATTAAATTCAGTCACAACACTGCATTGTGATAGCCTAGGAGTTAGCGAGCAAAAAAGTGTCTGACTAACATCAAGCTTTGAGAAAAGCTTGAGCTTTGAAGAATTTTGTGTAAAATTAAATGTTTTGGTGAATATATAGTCGGCTAAGTTCGTCTGTGGGACATAGCTTGGCAATAGGCATTGGAAAAAAACGAAAACCGATGAAGAGTGGCCATGTCCCGCCCGCCCTTTTTGGTGGAAAATGTGATTTTCATGATTTTGAGTACGCAGTTAGTTATTAGGCCAATAATCAAGTTGATGGTAGTTTTGTGTCTCTCAATAGTTTTGTTAGTCAAATACATATTACTCAAAATCAAAGTATCTCCCTTTCAAGTGACTAACTAACATCCATCAAACTAGCTTGATGTTAGTAAGACACTTTTTTGAACGCTATCTCCTGGACTATAAGGAGAGTTTCTACAGGTCGTGTGGAGAACAAATTTTAGTTACAAACTTATTCTCAACAGGGCTTCTTGTAGGAGCAATAAGCAAAAACATGTGTGCTAAAATTATTCGGCCTTTACCTAAAACATTTACTAGTAGGTACATTTTTATTGAGTCAGTTGATAAAAGTTCTAATAAGAATAATGGAAGTGGTGCAGACAAAGATGAGATATTTACGCATTAAACAGCTGCATGTCTAAATATAAACTTTGAGAATAGATTGATTGAACTAAATTAGATTGATTCACGTCATTAGGTGATTCACTTGACTTAATTTAAGAAGGTAACGTTTCATTCATACCCAGACACTCAGACACTTTGATTTCAAAATAATTATGAGAAACGATAGTAGCTTCGCTTCGAAACAAAAAAAGAAGTGATTCATCCTTTTGAATTGTCAAGGAAACGAAACCAAATGGATTTTAAAATACCTAATTATATAGATTTTTGAAAATGGTTTCATGGATAACAACCGCTATTTTACTCAAAGAGATATTGATGTCACTAAAGAACTCAGGAAGTGGGATTTATATTAAGAAATAAATACATTGTATTTGGTAATTTTGCTCCCAAGCTTACCGAAGGTAACGGAAGCTATATAATGTGATCACGAAAATATTTTATGTCTCGATTTCAAAAATTCCAAGACGGTAATCCACTTCAGACATCAGAGAATTTAAGGTTCCATGCCTGTCTGTCNTTAATCAATAAAAATTACAGAGAGCCACCTATATACCTATACATAAAATTCTTCTGTGCATATAAGCCTGAAAACAAATAAATAATACATTGTTACAGAATGGAACTTTAATAATTATAACGTAGAAAACCTGGGTATAAAAAATAAACAAATTTCGTTTAAAAAAAAGTAAAATTTAAATAACGGCATATACAATGATTCGTAATCTCTATTACTTTCTTCCTCATTATATTTTAGCAATTTGTTGTTGATAAAAAACTCATTTATCTCTCTTTTCCTTGTTATAAAGAGCTAAGATGTTATCTTCCTACCCGAGAACGATGTTTATAGTGTTAATTAATTCAAAATAAAACAAAGGTTGGCGGGAAGAAAGGAATTAACAGTAATGGCAAACAGTATTCTATAATTTGTAAGTACGTTCAACTAGATATCCTTGATTTAGCTAACGGACTGCTGCTACCCCACCTTTAATAGATGATAACCTTGACTCTCCTAAACAATACGTCAGTACTTGCATACATACTAGTAATTATGCTCCCATTTACCGCTTTTTTATTTTTACTTTCTCATATAATTTTTAGTATATAGGGATATCAAGAGAGAATTTATTGTGTTGACGTAACGATTTCGTTTCAGGGTTAAGTAGTTTTTAAGAAATGTCTATTGTCTATTAATGGTTTGTGGCATTTCCTCTTTGATCTATACAAACGTGATTAAACCGATTTCGATTTAAATTTTATTAAAATACTTTTTCAGGGGGATGATATCGTAAAAAAATCTCAAAATTGCCTCCAACGATGTGATTAAAAAAAATGAAATTGAAATAATTCAAGTTTATTCATTTAATTTTATTGAACTCCATTTAAATATCATTGTTGCATCAGATTGTTGATGCAATCATATGTTTTTTTTTTTTTTTTTTTTTTTTTCAAATTTATTTTTCGTCTTTTAATTCTATTTCTCATTCTTTACAGTCGTGGCTAAAACTGTCTTTGTCTTTCTCCTGATTTAGTCAGGGTGCCCATAGGCAAAAAAGCCACTTATAATTACTCTTTCCAAACCTTTTTGTATGGCTTGTTTAGGCCAAGTCTGACACCGTTTTCCTCTGTGACTTTTTTTTGGAGCGTTTTTTTATTATTTGAACCCTAAAATTTTGATGCATCAGACTGGAAAATCGGAAAAAGTTCTGCGTCAGACAATATTAAAATGTTGATTNGGTAACGGAAGCTATATAATGTGATCACGAAAATATTTTATGTCTCGATTTCAAAAATTCCAAGACGGTAATCCACTTCAGACATCAGAGAATTTAAGGTTCCATGCCTGTCTGTCGATCTGATTCAATGTTTGCGAACCAAAATATCTTAAAAACTACACGTCTGATTTTAATGAAATTTGGATGGTAGGTCAAAAAGCTCCATTGTTGTTCCCATATATATTTTAACTTTCGGTGCCTATTTGATTCTCTTCCACAAGGGGACAAACATACATATATTTACACCTATATCTTCAAAAATACTTATATTTTTGTTATGAAATCCTGATGGTAGCCTTCAGATAGCGCCAGCTTAATTTCAACTATGTGCTCTCTTTTACTTTTGCAAAATTGATACTTTAATTTATGTACAAAAGCAAAACAATATTGACTTATTAAACAAAGGGGGGAAACAAATAAATTAGACAATAATGGCTTGGTATTATTATTATTATTACCATTTATTGCTTATAAAAAATATTACAAAGTATTATACATTTTTAAGATTTATAAATGATTACATGCAAATCAGCCTTGATGGCTGTGGTTTGTAAAAGTTTGTAAATGGCTTGTAAAAGCCTAAAATCGAAGAGTACGAGGAAGGATGTGAGGAATTTTGTGCGGATCGGTTAAGCCGTTCAGGAGGAGTATGCATCCGAAAAAAGTCAAAGTGTAGTATAAGAGCTTCGCTTCGCTCAGCTCAATAAAACTATATTAAGATAGAAATATCTTTAGTATGGGAGAGGCCAACTCCTTTTAAGATATCATGGAAGCTTAATGTTTTAAATTGAATTGTTAAATCGATAAATTAAAGTTTGATTTTGTTCGTTTCAGGTTGCAAAAAAAATCAAATAAAAATAAGCCGATGCTTTAAGTTAAGTGATAAGAAAATAACTAGAGCTAATGATGGCTATAAATAAGTACATAAGCTGTAAAGGCCATTTAAAAAGGACCTATCAATGCACAGACTATTTCGCCAAGAAATATTATTATTGTATATCAATGAAAATATATTTTTTTTCCTAAACCATAAAAATCATTGAATCATTGGAATTTTTAGACCTTAGTTGAAAACAAAGGCGTTAATTAGACTGTAAATGGCTATAGATAACCCAGTTTAATTAATGATCATAATATCTGATAAAGAATTTATCCTATTCAATGAATTTTCCAATGGAATTTTCTCCTCTTCATATTCTTTGAGATATTGACTGATTTGAAGAAAACAATTCTAATATAAACGAGAGAGTGAAGGGTATAGTCATAGTCTATGTCATTTTATTGTTTTTACAAATAAAATTATTGTATTTCGCTAAGAGGATGAAGAATAGTGACAGAAAAGTCCAAGATCCACTGGTCGATTATAACTTAAAGCATCATTTACTGTACTTAACGTTAACGAAGCTATTGGAAATCGGATTTAAAATTATATGAGCGGCCCGGAGAAGAAGTCACACCATCCGCATGACTTAAGTAGTGGGATAGAAAAATTGATCAAGCGACTCACTTTTACTAAAAAATAACAATTATCTTTACATAAAAATAAAACTTCTTAAGGTGGAGTGTTATGCGGTGGCTGAAGCGACTCAAGCCGTACGGCTTGAATGGACACTCCATCTTTAGGCATTCCTGAACCACGATTTGACTTTTTATAGCCTGATCATGAATGAATTGTGAATAATTTATACTAATTATGAATAATTTATTGTTATAACCCTATAGGAAGATCATTTCTTTAAATTTTTAATTGAATTTAAAAAATAATTCCTGGTACTATGATAATGTAAGATCAGATTAATATACAAATAAGTTTCCCAAATTTGTTATGATTGTTATTCTCTAAATCCAGTTTTTCTCCAGATGCCTGGAAATATTAAATGTAAACAACTCTTAACAGTACTTTTAGATAATATGTTATTTATTTTAATTCATTTTTTGTAGTCGTGGCTACATACCATTTACACATAAAAACTACCCTTCGATATTTAAGCTGGTATATCTAGATCTAGATCATTTGGAAGAAACCACTTCAGAGTTTCTGTGAATCCTGAAGTTTCTCAGAGGATCCTTGTAAAGGATCCCTACTGAAAACCGAAATCTGAATACCCTGAAATCCCTGAACTAAGATACCTACCTACCCTGAAATAAGATCTGCCTTTACAAGGGAGATCTTATTTCAGGAAAAGCAACGATTTGAATGGTTTTGAAACAACAGCATGGAATATCTCCGGAAAATCTTGTTTNTAAAACATCAAAATTGGTCCAAACAACCACAATATCAATTTCCAGTGTTTCATAATAAGTTATACTTATTAAACCATTCATCTAATAATAGGATACTAGAAAGTTGTGGTACACTTAATAGTAGACTATATTCAAAGTAATATTTTTTTTTTCATTCACTATAGCCACTTCAAAAATTAAAATAGTCAATGCTATAATTTTAGAAATTATATCCTAACCAAATATTTTCAAGATGAATTCAGAATCTCTATTACAGCTCTATTTTCAGCAATCTAATTTATGGTTCAATTCAACCTATTTTTAGTGTTATTATATAACTATGCTATAATTTCACAGATTTAATTATTTTTTTTTTAATGAAACATAATTTAAACGAACTCATATAATTAACAGAAGGAACAAACAATCACGTCGAATTATCTGAGAAGGAGAAATTGAAAAAAAAGAACTGTTTCGAATTGAGTGAGAACTACTGAACCGTTCGATCTAGGCCAATGTTGTGGTAATACGGGTAACAATAATGGACAATTTTCACGGCTTTAGACCTTTGTCGTTCATTTCGTCACGCTCCGACTGAAACTACAGAAACATAAGGGAGTTTTCTTTGAGAATTTTTATAAAGGCAATTATATCGGTGGAAATCGTAACTAATATGGCACTAAGAGTTATTGCTTTTTGGCCGGGCAACAATAATTGCACAAGAGTAACAATGAGAGCCAAGTTTGCGTTGTGCAAATGCACTTACAGACACCTCGGGTCAGCTATGGAAGGAAAGATTAACTGCATCCTTTCACTCGTTGACTTTGAGACAAGGTCGTTTACTTCGTATAAACTGATCGAGGAGAGCCGAGGATTCACCTTTGAATGCCATCATTCTGTGCAACTTTGTCTTTTAAGAGAAGCGTGTTCTGAACTTTTTAAAGGTTAATTGATTGAATGATAATCTAATTTTAAAGATATATTGGAATGTTGTAGCCAGTTGAAGAGCAGGGGGTTTTATGGATATAGTATATTGATAGTTGGTAAGGAACGAGAGCTGGTTGCAACGTGATGCTGTAAATGGAGCGTGCTCTTGGACTGTTAGTCTGTAAATGCTTGCACAATATCTGGAGCCTTTCACTCGAGTCAGGGGGTGCAGTCACAGTATTAAGGCGCCTCGACACAGCCCCTAAGAATTACCACTACACCACGTGAAATGTCAGTTTCATGCGACCTTGATTAACCTCATAACACAGACTCGTGTAAAAGGAATAAGTAATTTTTCTTTGGCAACGGTTAAAGCTTTAAGAATAAAAGGCGATGCAAATAAAAATTGATGAAGTCCTCACAGAGCATTATCCATTATGATGAATTGTGCACGGAAACCTACTTAATCAAATAGGGTTTTAATGTCGGGTGACATTTTGAAGCTATAGATTTTATGTCTTGTACAAGGAGAAGGGGAACAAAACATGCAGAAAGGATTGGAACCTATAGTGGCGCCAGGTCGAGATGAACCTTGGTCACAAACAAGTCAAAATATGGGGGAAGTCATAAAAAAAAAAAAGTATCTAGAACTTTTGGTCTACAGTAGAAATAATTAAATATTCTCATAATTATAATTATAATTTGATTTTGTTCTTGCTCCCTTCTAAAATTACTACTTATTCAGCTGAGAACTATATTATAGAAGTAAATACTCATTAAAAATTGAGTACTCATAATACATGAGTGAGACAAAGGCAATTATGTGTATAAGCTAACAAAATTAAAACCAACTATTTACGTATTAACTATTCATTTATTCAATGCTTCCAAGCTCACCGAATGCAACGGAAGCATTGTGATCATTTGAGAGAACGAAATATTATTTTTGCCTCCAAATTTAAAAATTTCGTAGACCGAAATTAGTTTTATACATCAAAGACTTAAATAAAACCTATTTGTCCGTTTGTATAAGAATTTAGATGGTAGGTTAAAATAAGCTCATTATTGGGCATGGGGACATATTAATTTCGCCTAAATCTTTAAAATTAATCATCCAATATTTAATTTGTATGGATTTTGAATAAAATTGGTCTCTAGTTAATTTCAATCGTCTGAGCAAATTTAATATTAATTAAAACATCAAAATTGGTCCAAACAACCACAATATCAATTTCCAGTGTTTCATAATAAGTTATACTTATTAAACCATTCATCTAATAAAAGGATACTAGAAAGTTGTGGTACACTTAATAGTAGACTGTATTCAAAGTAATATTTTTTTTTTCATTCACTATAGCCACTTCAAAAATTAAAATAGTCAATGCTATAATTTTAGAAATTATATCCTAACCAAATATTTTCAAGATGAATTCAGAATCTCTATTACAGCTCTATTTTCAGCAATCTAATTTATGGTTCAATTCAACCTATTTTTAGTGTTATTATATAACTATGCTATAATTTCACAGATTTAATTATTTTTTTTTTAATGAAACATAATTTAAACGAACTCATATAATTAACAGAAGGAACAAACAATCACGTCGAATTATCTGAGAAGGAGAAATTGAAAAAAAAGAACGGTTTCGAATTGAGTGAGAACTACTGAACCGTTCGATCTAGGCCAATGTTGTGGTAATACGGGTAACAATAATGGACAATTTTCACGGCTTTAGACCTTTGTCGTTCATTTCGTCACGCTCCGACTGAAACTACAGAAACATAAGGGAGTTTTCTTTGAGAATTTTTATAAAGGCAATTATATCGGTGGAAATCGTAACTAATATGGCACTAAGAGTTATTGCTTTTTGGCCGGGCAACAATAATTGCACAAGAGTAACAATGAGAGCCAAGTTTGCGTTGTGCAAATGCACTTACAGACACCTCGGGTCAGCTATGGAAGGAAAGATTAACTGCATCCTTTCACTCGTTGACTTTGAGACAAGGTCGTTTACTTCGTATAAACTGATCGAGGAGAGCCGAGGATTCACCTTTGAATGCCATCATTCTGTGCAACTTTGTCTTTTAACAATTCCTTTTTCTTAATTTTTTTTAAATATCATACTTTATCTCCAACAATTTTTAATTNTGACCAAACTATGTAAGATAATTTTATTAAAGTAGCATTTAATGAAGCACTAAGCGTTTTAAAAAAGAACTTAGGAGAAATGTCTTAACACTTTGACTTTAAATTTAGAATTTTATAATATAATATATCCTTAATTAAATATACTCATACAAACAAAAAGATACATGTTCTCCATATTCACTTCTGTTAATGACAGGTATCGATGAAAATATACAATAAGGAAAATATCAAATTATTATATGATCAATGCGCAATATAAAGTGGAATGTGTTATTATGACCATTTAAATTTGTTAACGACAAATTAAAACTATTTATAGATTATTAATATAATTATTATTTTTTTGTTAATTTGATAAAGAGGTTATCATGATCATGGGGGTAATCAAACCGTGTTGAACCGTGATTCATTCATATTTTTTTGGCTAATTTTTATTTTAGTTTGACTAAGTAGTTTTCTCTTATTGATATCATATCAAGAAAATTAATTTATGTTAATAATTATATAATTAAAATATATAGCGCAAACAATATGTTGTTTCATATTATATTTTTATCTCCAAGATAGAAAAATGAAGCAAAACAATATTATAGAGCGGAGGGATAAGCCAATATATATAATTATATTAACTTTCATCCATTTGTTAATGTGGTCATTGGAATATTTAATTCCTGCTGTTCTAGGTTTACCCAACCTAGAATATAGTTATAGTGTTATTTGTATCATGAAATTTCCTAGGAAGATAATATTTTAAAAGATTGTGTAAAAATATCTTATTTGTCTTGTTAAATAAATGTATTATTATATTATAACTAAATATTTCTCCAAAGAAATAACGTAACTCGAAATGTATGTATCTATTAAACATGATTCAATAAATAACTATCATTTAAAAATAATATATTTTTGATGAAGAATGGTTAAGTGAACTAATTCTTCTTATTTCCTAAAGAATTTACTCTCAACAATGATTTAATTTGTTATCAACATTTCTGCGTAATGCGTAATATCCTAGAAGGTGGATAATTTGGTATCAACATTTCTGCGTAATATCCTAGAANTGCTTTTAAGAATCAAGGTGTGCATATATATTATCCTTAACTATCTTCGGTTACGCCTTAGGGGACGCCATTTTGGAAACACATTGGATACATATTTGTAATCTACATTTTAATTCCTTTGAAATGATACCCATCTTGAAAATTAAAAAAATACAAAAAAAATAAAATATTGCGATCTATTCGCAATTGATCGCAGATCGCAGAAATTTGGAGTGTTTAAGTTTTGGAAATGCGATGTATATTTGTAATCTACATTTCAATACCTTTGAAATGATACCTAACTTGAAAATTACAAAAAATATAAAATATTGCGATCTATCGCAATTGATCGTAGAAATTTGGAGTGTTTAAGTCCGCAATAGGTTTTCTGTTTTTGGGCAAAAAAGTTTAACTTATAGGTATACAAAATTTCAAGATATGGCTTCAGTAGGTCGGGAGATATACTCCAAGATGTGACGGACGGACGAACTACCAAAAGCATAAGAGTTTCTAGGACGACCTCGAAACCCTAAAAATGATAATGGGAGTGTAGTGAGTCATGACAAAAAAGCAACCGGTGTCGACTTTTTTTTGGGAAAAATACAAATTAAAAATCGAATTATTTTTATCAACAATTAAGAATTAAAAGACGAATGGAAAACAAATTTTAAATTTTGCGAATGACAAAAAGCAAAAGATTAATGTTGTTAGCTGAAAATACGTGTTTTAATCTTATAATTTATACCACATAAGGTATATTTTTTTTTTTCGAAGGAGAACTCATCTTATGAAATAAGAAGTTTCACACAAAGTTTATTTAAAGTAATAAAGCATCGCGATCGCGGTTTTGTTTCGAAGGAAATTCAGCAGTTTAGTTCATAGTGTTTTTTGGCATAAACATGTTGACAGAGTTTAAGATTTAAGTGAGAATTTTTTCGCGAAGCTCTCTGGCGATTGAAACTTGTTTTCAAGAAATCTTTTACGAAATTTCTTCGGACATTAAAGTTTTTGTNGAATTTCACAACTCAAAATTTCTTCGACCAGCGAGCAATTGCGAACTGATCACAACGTATTGATATGCCTATGCAAATCACTAATATATATCGCGCTTCCAAAATGGCGGTCATTTTACCCTCTAATGAACCAAATAAGAGCATACCTAAGATAATAATAAATAAGATACTAAAGGATATTTGATTTGGTAATGTTGATAATAATATGCACACCTAGCTCCCCAAAAGAGCAACTTTTTAGGGCGGGGATGCACATAATCATGCGCTTCCTTTCGGCTCGCCCTGTTCATATACAAGCAAAATGGGGCGAACGAATGCTCATTGGGGCGAATGCTCTACTCTAGTGTATTCTCACCTTTTTACATATTTTAGTAAAATATGAATTTCGAAACCTTTTTAGTAGCTTGCTGATGGCAAGTAATTCACGGGTTTTTCCCCCTTTATTTTAGTGCGCTAGTATCTTTGAAATCTTGGAAATTAAAATTATTCGGGAAGTGATTTTCCAGTATTGGGTTGTAAGTGGGCGACAAAACAACTAATATTCAAATATTTTGTTTTTTATATTAAGGAACAATGTTCTTTTAATAATGTATTAAAACAAAAAGTTTAAATATCTGCGGGGACAGACAGACCGGTTTTGGTTTTTCGTAAGAAATAATTAAAAAAACACCAATTTTGAAACTCTGATCAATATACAGAAAAAATGTTAATTTTGTATATAGATAGATTGAGCTATCGACGTTCGAACTTGTGCATAAGTTTTAAGGCCATTGAATTGGTGAACATTTACCATATTTTGAACTCCGAGTTATGTTTCTTATTTATTTATTTTAGTAATATAATCTTCATTATAGGAAGGCAGTATAATAACACATAATTACTTTTAAGACATTTTAACCCAAGTTCTTCCTTGTACATACAAGGTCGAGCATTAATGATAATGCTTTCCTTTCTTTTACAAATAAAATGTTAATGAAGGAGTTGAAATCACCTTGACTTTTGACTTGAGAAATAAATCTCATTCCTATTTCGAAGCAATATTCTAGTATTTAAGGGATATTGGATATTAAATATGTTTTTATAATGAAATAGAAGTACAACGTCGAATCTAAATTAATGGCACAGTAACGGATAAGTAGAAAATTGCAACTGGGATGCAAATTATAAAATCCTATTTCGAAACAATTTTTGAGTCAGTACAATTAATATCTCTGTAATTTTTACTTTCACAAATTTATACATAATTTTAAAAATCGATATAAAAATATAGAGAAAAAGTATTTGAATTCTAGAATAGATGTAAATGTAAACAATTCGATCTTGAGGTATTGATGAATTAGAACGTTTTCAGAATTTCACATTATATATTAATAGTTAGGAAATAAGTTACTTGTAAGGACAAGCAAATTAAAATCATTCAAAATAAAATATAAAGCGTTATTGTTATAATTCAAATTTCAAAGCAACAGTCTCTCCCCTTAAAGTATATTTAATAATTTTAATAATAAGCCGATTTTAACTACAATAGGGCCATCATCATGCCGAAAAGTAAACGTTAATTAAAAAATCTCATCAAGTACCTACCTACTTGCCAGCAAGTTACTAAAAGGGTTTGTTCGGTTATATGTACAATATTATTATTATTATTATATATTTTTTTAAACAAAAATATGTATTTTTTGCTTTTAAGAATCAAGGTGTGCATATATATTATCCTTAACTATCTTCGGTTACGCCTTAGGGGACGCCATTTTGGAAACACATTGGATACATATTTGTAATCTACATTTTAATTCCTTTGAAATGATACCCATCTTGAAAATTAAAAAAATACAAAAAAAATAAAATATTGCGATCTATTCGCAATTGATCGCAGATCGCAGAAAT
>KZ651867.1:73354-92367 GCA_001010745.2 Gerris buenoi
TGTTTGTGTTTATCTTTTTATTTGATAATTTTTTCCTTTGTTTTGATTGTCCAGAGTGGGGAGTCTCAAAGTCCCTTGCCTTCATGTATTTTAGATTTAGTCTGGTCTTGTATTAGCCTCCGTACGGAAGTGTTTCTTTCGCTCGTCAACATCCGCACCTTTTCGCACTCTCGCTTATTTTTAAATAATATCTTATCTTCCATTTTATGAGTTACACGCACATACAAACACATTTATACACATATACACCTACTCACCTATCTTTTCATTATATCTGTATCTTACATATATATTATTCTACCTATCTTCTATCTAGCTACTCTTCCACTTTTCAACCGTCACCAAAATTGGTAAGTAACTTTTCTTACTCACACATCCTACAGTCTACTTCTCTGAGAGTCCCGCACTTTATTTGCAATTTACCGCACATACAAATATTGTACTTATGAACTCTTATGACCGAAGAAACCCTTTTAGTAACTTGCTGGCAAGTACTTAACGGGAATTTTATATGTTTAATACCTATGTCGATTATGCATATACTCCTAGAAACCTATTTAAATTTTTTTGTTCAGCCCATATAACTTCTTTTCAGGGCCGCTGAGAGGATTTCCGAGCCCATTTGAAGAAATAACGGTAGGGGGTCCGGGGGTCCTCCCCCGTAAAATTTTTAAAGTTGTATTACCAAAATATGAGCCCTAAGGATTTCTGGATCAATTTTGTCCTTAGAGAAAAATATGTTTTGTGAGAACGAATTAACGTTTAACTAAGATGGGCTTAAAACAACCAAATTATTGAGTAGTTTTGTAGCTTGTAAGTATCATCAAACACAAAAACCTTCTTTTATACTTTGTAAAATACATAGGTATAACATAAAACCCAATATAAATTGTTTGCTAAAATAGTGAGATTAAGAGAAAACAAATCAAAATAATTAAGTAAGGCATTTTTTTTTTCAAAGTTGCATTACTAGTAAAAAATATTAATATTAGTATGTCACTATGATTTGTCATTTGTCTGTCAGTTTCTCTCCTATACATTAACATTGACTATATTGAATAAATGAAAATGACTATAAATAAAGATGAAAAAATCTAAGTAACTAAATGAAACCCCAAAATTCAAACTTCAATACTCATGACACATTAGGAATAAATTTATGTTCTTGATAATCAGTGATGAACGTAGCATTTGGGCCTCATTAAACAAATAAGGAGGGGGGTCCTGGGACCTACCCCGGATTTTTTTTTTTAAATTTAAGTGCAAAAAGAGTAGTTTTAAGAATTTCTGCAAGTTTGTGCTAACAGGAAAAGATGTTTAGTGGGGACGAATTTCAATTACATATGTACTGTTGGTTAAGTTTTGTATTTGTGTCCGTTTAATTTCCATGCGTGAATCAACTTTGCCTCCCAAACTTAGCTACTTTGCCCTCACAAAAAAAAAAGTCATAAGAACTGAATGGCGTTCAGAACTCAATGGGGTCCCCTTACAATAATATGGAAGTATAATTCCAAGTTAGATTTTATTATGCTCTAAAAAAGCCTCTGCCGACATTGGTACAAAGATCTAGTTTCATGTTTTTAGGGTTTCGTTGGTAAAACCAAAAACAAGAAACCCTTATAGTTTCGTTCCTGTGTCTGTCTGTCTGTCACCCTGTACGGTTCCAATAACTTTTGAAGCAAAAGAGCTGAAAGCGTGAAACTTACCAGTATTAAAGATCGTTTTGACGCGCACACAGCACACAGAAAAAATATAGAGAACTCAAAATAATCAATTCATTCAAATTCAAAATGGCGGATAATTCACATCACGAGAAAAAAATATATTTTTAAAATTTTGGGTGGGGTATTAAATGAAAGGTATTGAAAAGTAGATTACAAATATATATACCACTTAGGGTTAGTGTTTTTCGGCGCCATTTTGTCAAAAAACATTGAAATTTTTTGTGTCCCCCCCTTTCCCCTTACTCATTTTGTTTCACAATACCAACGAAACCCTTTTTACGTGAGACTTGACGCCTTACCAATTTATTTTCCTAATCCAAGCTCTCAAACAACAGTTAACTTATTTAATGATTTTTTTTTTTTTTTTATATTTTTACAGATAACTGTGGACACGTGTTAGAAGATATCGACATGGCGTTATCTAAAGGTCTGGTTGCTCTGATGTTCTTCGTACACGCATCTGCGATGGTTACGTTACCTTTTGCCGCATTCTTCCTCACACGAGAATATCTCACCTCACAAGCGCAAGATAAAAAGGATTATTCAATAACCGCGTGGTCGGTGTTCGCATCTGTAGCTACCATATTAACTATAATCATATCGTATGTAGTAGTGGCATTTTTGGACGATGACAACGACCAAGTTTCTAAACAAAGTGATTCTCATTTCAAGAAAGAATAAGTTACAATTTTTCAACGCCTTACTAAATTAATTGTACATAAACAATTTTAACTTTTGTATATTATTTATTTTAGATAACGGTAGTAATATGTATTAATTTTTCAAAGGTTAATATTAAGTTGTACAAATCAAGTTGTTAATATGATTTTTAAAAATGAAATGTTTAGTATTTTATTAGTTAAAAATAAATACAATTGATCTTAATTTGATATATTTATTAAACTTTACACATTGAATTATTTTCTTTTTTTAGAACCGTCCTTTTTAAAGCTTGAAGAGTCGGAGGCTTTGGATCTAAACCGAAAACCCTTCCAATTCGATGAAAAGGAAAAAGACTACCTAGTGGGGGAACACAAAATAATACAGTAGAACCTCGCTTACACGACCCTAACACCAAAACCTTAATTACAAGTGAAATTTTCAAATCCCCTTGACATTGCTATTACACATAATGTTAAATTAACCTCTATAACACGACTATAATATCCAAACAACCTCAATCTCAATAACTAGGATTGTTTCCCATTCACAACATAACTCAGAACCTCTATAACTAGTCGTTTTCAGAATTCGACTCTATACAGGAATGGGTCGACCTTGAACAAGTCCACAACCCCACCCCACCCCGCTCCCAACATTCTATTAATCTCTATAACACGACTGATAGCCAAAATAACCTTGATAACACGAACCTCAACAAAAAGAGCACCTTGATAACAAGACTGTTTCCCTAATCCCCTTTAGACACTCCTTATCGAGGTTCTACTGTAATATCCTAAGTGTCTGGCTAACATTAAGTAAGAAATTTGTGTACAAGCTAATCTTTTAAGAATAAGAAGTCGGCTACGTTGGTCTGCGGGACATAGCTCGGCAATAGGCATTCAACACCACAATGATGGTGGACAATGTGATTTTCAAGATTCTCAATCAAAATNAAAAAAAAAAAAAAAAAAAAAAAAAAAAAAAAAAAAAAAAAAAAAAAAAAAAAAAAAAAAATCTACATTGTATTATAAGTTAATTTTATTTTGCTATTTTTCTTTAATAACATATTTAATCGTGGAATCAGTTCATTCTTTTTGAATCACCCTGTATATTTATTTTTTAAGCATTTTTTTTCGTTTCTATGCTTCAATAAAAATACAGGTTTGCAATTAAAAAAACAACAAAGTTTACCAGTAGATGACCTTGAAAAGTTCATACTAAAATTATACTGTTTTATCCCCCCCCCCTCTTAAGTGCAAATACCTTTTACCCCTAAACTTTTTTTTATAAATTATTTCAGTGTATCCTTTTTTTACAGCCTTATTCAGCAAAACTTTTTATTGGAAATCTTAACCGCCACTCGATATAATTAAAGTGTCCTGCCGGCACAGCTGTATAAGTTAAATTTCTCATATTTTATTTATTTATTGTTATATGAGGGTGTCGGACAACTACATCATATTCACCAAATTTCAAATGTTTTACTTTCTCCAATATGTAGTACATAAAGAGTGTAAGAAGTATTGTGATGGTGCATGATCTGTCTTCATACAGATTTAATAATTATAATAATAATAAGAGTAATGTTCAAAACACATGTTTCACTTTGTTCACAAATAACTATATTATGACAAAACATACAAACTAGTAAACAACAACTCTTCTGTCACTCTGGGACAAGCAGTGTTTTCATTTGGTTTTAATACATATAAAAATAAATAAACTCAATACAGAACATCCTTTCCCTTCCGAAGAAGTTAATGTCATGGGGCAGGAGAGAAGCGATCTGGTGGTCTCAGTTGGGATCTTCGTCTCAACCTGTTTCAGTAGGGTGTGGGTGGTCGAGCTGGATTCCTCAGAAGTTCCGTCCATCTTTACTTAGCGAACTTCATACAGAACAGTGCAATTATTCAATTTTTAGATTTTGATGAATTTACAAGTTTTAAGGTCCTAATAAGTTTTTTTTTTTTAAATTTGTTGTCTCTGGATATAATTTTATTATTTCCCCAAGCTGCCCATTATGAAAGTAAAAAAATATAACAAAATTCAGATGGAAGGCCCTCCCCCCTCAAAAAAAAAAAAAACAGAGAAGTAAGAGGTTCCTGATTCAATCTCTTGGGGGATCACAATGTTTTTACTTCCTCACATTAAGAGAACGTTTAGAGGTCTCCTGAATCCAAAAAAGTGTTTTTAAAAAATGTCTGTCTGTTGTATGTGCAGACTCGTGGAGCCTAAACTACTTGGCCGATTTAGACTAAATCTGTATTATAAATGTCAAGAAAACTCATTCCCCTAGACTCTAGACGAATCAAGAAATTAATTTTAACACCAAATTTGGAGGTGCCAACCCCAAAAATCTAAAAAAGAAAGTGGCGAAAAATTATTTCTCGAAAACGTTGCTGACGATTTTTATTTAAAAAAAAAATCTAAAATGAAGTCCATTTAAATACGAATGTAACGATATAAACTGTTTTTTCAAGAAAAATCTAGTTTCCGAGATATTGATGAAAATAAATCTGATTTTGTTGAAAATTCAAAACAAAAAATTAACAACATACTGTTGAACACATTTTAAATAATATATTAAGCTCTCGGTAGGACAGACTCTTCCACGGTCCTTGCTTGGATCCAACGAGCCGAAAATTGGAATATTTTTGTGAGTAATCGGGTTAAAGAGATAAAAGAGTTGACAGCGCCAGATAATTGGAGGCATTGTCCTGGTGAGCTCAATCCTGCTGACTTGCCTTCCCGTGGCTGTAACCCAACCCGACTTGCTGAGCTGAGATGGTCGGAGGGACCTACTTGGTTAGGGCAGGAGTATAGTGAATGGCCAATCTCGAATTTCGACTATGACGAGAGAAGTATCGGAACGGAGATAAGAAAATCGGTTAAGGCTACTACCATGCTGAATCAGTCTCAATTACTCTGTCCATGGTGTGAGTCAAGTATTAAAGAGGGCAAGACCAAGCCTTGCTGTAAGTATAATGGTCTGCCGTGGTACTGCAGGTATTTTTCTAGATACAGTAAGGTGGTTAGGCTTGTAGGCATAGTAATGAGATTTATTGAGAATTGCCGTGTAGGCCCGGAGTTGAGATCTGTTGGAATTTTGGATAAATCTGAGATTGAACGTGCAGAGTTCAGGCTATTAAAATTGGTTCAGTCAGAAACATTGTCAGTGTTGGATCCCAAAATAAGAGAGTTAGACCCGTTTGTTGATCAAGATGGGCTTCTAAGGATTAAGACGAAAATTGTGGAACGAGACGACGATCCTAATTTTTTGTGTCCTATTATATTACCGGCCAAACATGAAATCACCAAGTTGCTTATCAGGGAGCAGCATGAAAAGCTGTGTCATGCTGGAACACAGATGCTGTTAAATGCTCTTAGAGAGAAATTTTGGATACTAGGAGGGCGCCGTACAATTAGGGCCGTGATCTCGCAATGTGTAGTGTGTCGTCGTTTTGATAGTCACCCTTTAGAATGTCCCTCACCTCCATTACCACCCACTCGAGTGCAGGAAACGGACCTTTTTAGGATTATTGGAGTAGACTTTGCGGGACCTGTTATTTTAAGGGGTAATCAGAAGGCTTGGGTGGCATTGTTTACATGTGCTGTGGTAAGGGGTGTTCATTTGGAGTTGGTGACCTCTCTTACAACTGAAGGCTTTCTTCAATGTTTCCGGAGGTTTGTCGCTCGGCGCGGAAGGCCCAAGGTAGTCTATTCTGATAATGGGACTAATTTCGTTGGCACTAAGCGACTTTTGCAAAAGGTTGATTGGGAAAAGATAAAAAGAGTCTCAGGTGAAGAACAGATTGACTGGATTAACAACCCTCCTACAGCTGCGTGGTGGGGGGGTTGGTGGGAGCGGCTAGTAGGTATCATGAAGCGGATGCTACGGAAGGTACTTGGACGCGCTTCCGTAACGTATGAAGAGATGTCTACTCTCTTGTGTGATGTAGAAGCCATTATGAACAACAGACCACTAACTTACGTAGCCGAAGACTCTAAGGACCTGATCCCACTAACTCCCTACATGTTTCTCCAGGGCAACTGTAGAGCGGAAGTTCCAGATTTAGATGACGTGGATGCCAAGAGTCTCAATCAGCGATGCAGGTACCTGAATAGACTGCGGAAAGACCTTCGATAAGGTTCAGATCTGAATACCTGGGAAAATTGGTTCAAGGGCATAAAATGGGTCCTGGTAAGAAGTCGCGGCAGTTAAAAGAAGGAGAAATAGTCCTGATGGAGGTTGACACAAAGAAAAGAACTGACTGGCCTCTTGTTCAAGTAGAGAAGCTTCTGAAAGGTAGAGATGGAAGAGTGAGACTCGTTCGAGTAAGAGGTGTAAGGAAAACATACCTCAGGTCTTTACAAAAGCTCTATCCTTAGGAAGTAAGCTCAGAGGAAGATAGACCCAAGACGGATCAGGTGTTGAGGGCATCCCCTCAAGGTGGGAGGATGTGAAGAATACTGGGTTTTTTAATTCTCCAAGTTTTATTATTTAGTTTATTTTGATTTGTTTAGTTTTTTGTTGACATTATTGAATGTGACAGATTTTTCTAGATGTTTCTAAATATTTTAATTGAATATAGTTGAGTTTGATTTTGTGAAGAGGAAAGCTGTNCTTAAGTTTTAAGCAGCTAAGGCCAAAATTTTGTAAGATATGTCCATTGTAAATACGTTTGTGGATATTTTCAATATCTAGAAAAAGATTAAGCTAACCAAAAAAGGTTATGCTTTACATAATTAAAGATCTCGAAATTGTCGACAATAAAGGATCTTATCATTTTCTTCAATGGTTGACGAGATATTTGCAGTTTAAATTGTGGTTTTCCTATGGCTAGTCACAATTTTTTTTTTTTTTTTTTTTTTTTTGCTATTTTACTAAAATAATACATTACAGCAACATCTTCAGTAACTTATGAAAGCATTTTAAGGGACTTAAATGTTTGCTTTCGAGCTTTCGTTAAGGTAACGAAAGCCTAATCATCAATCTGAAGGACAACATTTTTTGTCTCCGAATTAAAAAATTCCAAGACGTCAATTTCATTTTTTTGAAAGTTACTTACAGCATTTGTAATATTTCTTTTTGAATAAAACCAATAATTAAAAACTTTTAAAGGTTTTTAACTTTTAAAGTTTGTAGGGCCTTAAACTTTTAAGGCGTAAAAAGTTACGCCTTTTTAATGGCGTAACTTTTAAAAATATATTATTTTATAATTTAAAACATCAATTTATCATTATTTTTAATTGTTGCTTTTTTACTTAATATATACACAACTTATGAAAAAAATGTATCGGACATAAATTGAAGCTGACAAAATTTCACATCAGAGGATGTATTTTTGCTTGAAAAAAAGATAGTATTTGCTTCATTGACTGGAATAATGAATGTAAAATATTATTAAACATTTAATTTACGAAATAAGTATTTAATTGTTATTATCGAATAAAAAGTATGCTTTCTCTCTATCAGTCTAATGTAGTTATTTTACTTCTATGTATTTCTCCATTCTTATTACACACTAACAAAATATAACTGATAAAAAAAAAAAAAATTAAAAAAATGTCTGGGGTTATCAAATCATTTATTTATTTTTGAGAAGAGAACATGATATATGTAAAAATGGCCTTAACATACAGAATTAAAATTCTTCGGTGTTAACTCACAGGTGAGAGCCTTTTCCAGCAAAGCAAATCAATCTGTGATTTGGTTCCCAGTGGCTTAAATTATAAATGTAAATTATTATGTCATATATTAGTGATGAATTTGTACAATTTTACGGTAAATTAATTAAAAATATAGCTTTCAACAAACATTTGTGTAAAAAGTAACAAATGAGTTTATACTTCTTTATAAGTGTCATCAGAAATAAAACAGTAAATTCATAACACAACCACTGAATTACTGAAAACAACCACTTACTCTTTATCAATACATTATCTCAAAACATCAAATGTCTATATAATTCTAAAATGTCTAACACATCAAAATAGTGTCTAACATCTTTATCCATAAGTTATCAGTTTTAAACACAATTAATTATTCACTATGCACAATTTATATTAATATTTATTACCACAAATCCCTATTTTTCAAGTACAGTCCTATAACCTCTGAGGAATTCTTCCTTTATGGATTAGTGGTTAGAGTAATAAACTGTCAATGAATTAAATACTAAATGAACTAACCTCATGAGATATGATGGAGGAATTATTTTTTCACAGCTTAGTTGTTAAGAGTGCAGTACTAAAAATGAACTAACCCTGAGTTACCATGGTAGAATATTTCCTTTATAATTTAGAGGCTAAACAACTGCACTGGAATAGGACTTACCACTAAGATAACCACTGAGTTATGTAGTAGGAAATCTCCCTTAAAATCTTAGTGGATAGAGCGCTGCGTTGGAAATGAAGGGATCTCTGGTTCAATTCCTGGCACTGTGTTTTTTTCTGTCTTTTCTCCCTTTCCTCTTTAATAGTAGTATCAATGACTTGAATCTCTAGGTATGATATTTCATTCATTTCAAATTTCATATTTTATAATATTTTTTTTACATTTATTTCTTATTTACATGTATTTATTATCTCCCTTTTTTTATAATTAAATTTATAAGTTAAGGTTTTGACAAAAAAAAGTCACAATAAAGATATAAGCCTCTTAGTTCTCATAAATGATAAACCATAAACTGAAGACCTCAATAGTTTTTTTCTTCAAGTAAATGATCTTAAAAGTGAGCAATTTTGAAATATGAGCATCGAAGAAAGAAGAAGTTACAAGAAAGAAAAAATAAATAGCACATAATAGTGAAAAACAATATCAGGTTTCTTTCCACTATTAAATTGTAGAGTTCATAAAGCCGATATTCAATGAGAGTAGTCATTATTAGAGCCAAGAAAAACAACGAAATAACTTTAAAATTCTAAGCCTAAAACAAAACAATGTACTATTAATGTTTGTGATAAACAGCATATTCCCTTTAGTGGTAAAGTATTATAACTGTCTTCTTTAATTTTTACATTTACATTATATTAGATACATTAATTTTTATTTTAATTTGACTTTATTGAAAATTATTTAATACGAGCACCTTTGGTAACTTGAAAATGCTCCGAGGGAAGATTCTGCTCATACTCTTTAATTAATTTAATATTGTCTTTATATCACATTTTTGATGTTAATAACATTGAAAAATTTGTAGAGAAATTTAAATTTGTTGTGTAAAGAACATTCATAATGTGTGCAATATACATAATTCCTTCGTTTTGTGTCAATATAGTTTAGCAATGTGAGCTTACAAAAAGGGTATTTATAATAGCTGAAGTAATTGTTGGGTTTATTTGGATAAAAAGTAATATTAAATAAGTAATTTTCTCACCAAATTTTTATAATCTCTATAATATCTAATATCTAATATACATAAATGACTCAAGGGGTGAAGTCTGTTACTTACACTGCTTTATTGTCAACAAATATAAAAAAAATGTTTTACAATTAAATTTTTTTCTATTATTATTAAACTTTAATATTCAGAATAAATCTTATTCCTGATTTGAAAGAAAATTGTATACATTTTTATTTAGAAACAAAAATAACCTACATAATCCAGCCAGCAAACGCAGAAAAAATTATGACGCTATAACGGAAAGTTTAATAATTGCTATAGTTGTTTATTGATGCTTGAAAATGAACAGATCAAAATTTCTTAAGTTTTAAGCAGCTAAGGCCAAAATTTTGTAAGATATGTCCATTGTAAATACGTTTGTGGATATTTTCAATATCTAGAAAAAGATTAGGTTAACCAAAAAAGGTTATGCTTTACATAATTAAAGATCTCGAAATTGTCGACAATAAAGGATCTTATCATTTTCTTCAATGGTTGACGAGATATTTGCAGTTTAAATTGTGGTTTTCCTATGGCTAGTCACAATTTTTTTTTTTTTTTTGCTATTTTACTAAAATAATACATTACAGCAACATCTTCAGTAACTTATGAAAGCATTTTAAGGGACTTAAATGTTTGCTTTCGAGCTTTCGTTAAGGTAACGAAAGCCTAATCATCAATCTGAAGGACAACATTTTTTGTCTCCGAATTAAAAAATTCCAAGACAAGTCCATTTCATTTTTTAATATTTTCAAGAAAAAGGTTTATGTATAAATACATTTTTTTGAAAGTTACTTACAGCATTTGTAATATTTCTTTTGAATAAAACCAATAATTATAAACTTAAATAATATACAAGGCTTTGAAGTTAATTTTTCAACCTTTTTAATGGCGTAACTTTTAAAAATATATTATTTTATAATTTAAAACATCAAATTATCATTATTTTTAATTGTTGCTTNGGATTACTCAGTCTGAGTCTGAGAGGTCATTTGTCAGTGTCATACACAGTCAGACAACTCATACTTTGAGGCGATGAGTTTAATAATAAATTAATTAAATGAGATATTATGTGGTATAACTCAGTATTACTATAAATATAATAAAGTTTTGTTCGAGTTTATCAAAACTGATTTTTCAATTTACCGCCTTAATATTTAACATAATTAGCAACACAAAATAAAATATTATACAGAAATTAAATTTAAAAAATGAGGAGGAATCACTTACTTATCGAGTATTTCCCAGAATATCATGAGAGCAGCTCGATCTAAATGTCTCTTAGTCCTTGAAAGTTGTATAACACAAACAGCCCATCTAGCTACATTAGAGTCTAATTTCATTTCATCATATTTCAAATGGAAGGCACAAACTATAACAAAAAACAACACATATTTGTAAGATTAAGGTTAGACAAGGATAATCCAGGTAACAATAATTTATGAGGTTTGTATAGTAGATGGAGGGACACGCTAACGTATAAGAGTTCTGGCCGAGACACTTGGAAAAGAGCGGTGGACTGCCAGAAGAGTGTACTTGGTTCCACTAGGGATCCTGCAGCTTTAGCATGCCATTGAACCACAGTGGATCCAAACACATGCAAAAGTCAAATGGTAAGCTCTTTAACCCTATAGTGGGCAAATTGGTCTGATAGACAACTATAGCACCAACTTCGAGCAAAATTGACGAGCTCTGTAAATTCTTGAGATGAATCCTGCATGCCTTACCTCTTAATAAAATATCAATGGTCTGATAGACCAGAATGCCTCTTAACCATAACATACTGTTATTAAAGTTTTGTACTTGTCTAACAGACTACCAAAATGTTTTGAGCCAGTCTTAACCAATACATGTCTAATAGTATACAACTGTTTTTGTTGGTCTGACCAGAGTGATGCGCCAATTGTACACTTTGTCGTATACCTTTACAGGTAACCTGCACAGGTAAACTGGAGCATGTGTGCTATCAAATTATGATATAACATCACAGTAATCATAGCACACATGCTCAGGTTTATCTGTGCAGGTTTACCTGTCAGTTATACCACAACAAATATGGCCGGCTTAATGCAGAACGGGAGGGAATCTGTCACTTCACACGTCCACATGATATGATCATCGGTGTTAAACCATTCTAACCACCCTGGGATTCCAACCATCCCCAGGTATATTGGTAATACCCATGGTTTCAGGAAAAAATCTTTGCAAAAATGCCAACCACTCAACTACACTGATTTGTTGCCAAATAAACTTACCCTGAGCAACTCGGACTAGTCAATATCAACCACAATAATTCATGCAAGAGTGTTACCAACACACAGAGAAAGACAACATGATTTATTTTTTTTTTAAAATAATAGAAGCTTTAAGGCTCTACCGCTCTTTGAGGTTAGGAAAAACAGTAAAATTAACGATAAAACTTGTTGTATTAAAATGGCGCCTGTACTATTTATCATAGGAAGTTGAAATAGGGCTCAAATTGTGCAGAATTAAAATTAGGAATGAAGCCTGTGATTAGATTTTTGATATCTTGCTTAGAACCAGAATAATTTCAATTTTACTGTTTTTCCTAACCTCAAAGAGCGGTAGAGCCTTAAGGACAGCAATTAATAATAAAAGATATAAAAAATCAGGTCAAGAAAACAGATAATACCTTAGAAGGAAAGAGGAAATTAATTACCAGTAATAACTTTATTAATTACCAATAATAACTAGCTGTACCTCCTGATTTACCCTCATAGTCAAGAAAATGTAATACACTATAATAATTATTAATAAGATTATCAAACTTACTTCTAGAAAAGATTTCAACAGGGTTGCCACCATACGGCCATCCTTTGAACTGCCACTGAGGTCCCATTACAAAAACAGCTACGACACGATCCCAGTCAGCTTGGGTTAGTTTCTGTGGGTTATCGATAACACGATAAGGGACAGTCAAATTACCATCTTTCCTTCGCTGCAGCAGCACCTCATTTATACGCTTCTCTCCTTGTGCCTTTTTCTCTTCAGTTGAGACATACCTGCAAAATAACCTAGATTAGACCTCAATATTGAAATTCCATTCCTATTTCAGTGAAGTACACTAATCTGTTGTCTTGTGAAAACATAAGTTAATGTGTTTCGTGGATTTTGTATTTAGTAAAATTAGTTTTTATGTTCTGACAAATACATTGTGTCTCTAGTTCCAAGTTATGTAGGAACGGCTGAAGTTTATTGAATCTACAAACTTGATTTTTGAGACAATTTTGTTCATCATTGTAGTTTTATGAAGAATATTTGTTTGTCCTTTATATAAAAAAAAAAAACAGCTCAATTATTACAGAAGAAAAATAGACTCTAGTCTTAGCATATCTTAAAAAATACTTTCTAGATGGTTAGTGGTCATAGACACTTACTGGGCACAACCACATTTGTTACTGCCCATTATCATTGAATTGCAACATTTTCTATAAACACTATTATTATTAATTAACTAAGATTATTTAATAATTATTAATTTAAATTGATCCCTGTGAGCTCCACTAAGCTATTACGCAAAAGTAATCAAGAAGCGAAAATCATTGACTTAAACGCTTTGTGGTATGTGTGTGTACGACACACTTTTATATGATTCTGGCTTGTATGAGGGATATATAATTTTATATTATTTTTTACAGGTATCTTATGCACCACTAAGAACTTAAGAAATAGTTTTATCATAAGTTATACAGTGAGCTTTTAAGGTCATATTTTTATGGTCCCACAGCATGTGTGGCACAAAGCGTTAAAGGGTTAACTGCATTTTTGTTGGTAAAGAACTAAGCTAAGTAATATTGAAGTCAAATTGAGGATTATTACTGCAAGGTAGAAAGCTATAATAGGTTTGTTCCAACGACACTTCAAACTAGTTTCAAACTGTATGACGCATGTGCATTAGCGAAAAACGATCAATTGTGGTCTGTTGCGCATGTGTTTGACCAGTGTTAACCAGTTTGAAGTGTGGTTGGAACAAACCTAATATGAATAATGACACAGTCAATACTTGCTTCATCTGAGGATCACTAGACCGGTTTGAACTTGTGCCTCATGGATGTAGACTCCACATGTTTAATTTGACACCCAGAGTTCTATATTCTTCTGCAAATTATGGCATACAGCCGAAACCGGCCCAGTGATCAAACTTCCTACTATAGGTGACTTTATTTACCTCATTTCTTGTAATATTTCCTTAGCATTGTACATGGTAATAAGTGAAGAATTGGCAGCAGGGATGATAATAATAGGAGTTCTTGATGTTCTCTTGTTTGGCTGCATACCAGCATTCAACCTAGCCTGGAAACAGAAGATAGTGACAATTTATTACAATAAATTGAACTAATTCTACTAGAATAACATCTCTTATAAAATTTCTTAAAGGAATAAATAAATATGTATGTCAAACCCCACGCAACAAGTGTTAGAAGTTCAATGAGAAAATGTGTGCAAGAGAAGCAGTAAATGAAAAAGTTGAGACAGGGGCTCAAAAATTATATTCTCAGATTTTTTTTTTTTTTTTTTTTTTTTTTTTTTTTTTTTTTTTTTTTTTTTTTTTTTTTTTTTTNGCTAAGTAATATTGAAGTCAAATTGAGGATTATTACTGCAAGGTAGAAAGCTATAATAGGTTTGTTCCAACGACACTTCAAACTAGTTTCAAACTGTATGACGCATGTGCATTAGCGAAAAACGATCAATTGTGGTCTGTTGCGCATGTGTTTGACCAGTGTTAACCAGTTTGAAGTGTGGTTGGAACAAACCTAATATGAATAATGACACAGTCAATACTTGCTTCATCTGAGGATCACTAGACCGGTTTGAACTTGTGCCTCATGGATGTAGACTCCACATGTTTAATTTGACACCCAGAGTTCTATATTCTTCTGCAAATTATGGCATACAGCCGAAACCGGCCCAGTGATCAAACTTCCTACTATAGGTGACTTTATTTACCTCATTTCTTGTAATATTTCCTTAGCATTGTACATGGTAATAAGTGAAGAATTGGCAGCAGGGATGATAATAATAGGAGTTCTTGATGTTCTCTTGTTTGGCTGCATACCAGCATTCAACCTAGCCTGGAAACAGAAGATAGTGACAATTTATTACAATAAATTGAACTAATTCTACTAGAATAACATCTCTTATAAAATTTCTTAAAGGAATAAATAAATATGTATGTCAAACCCCACGCAATAAGTGTTAGAAGTTCAATGAGAAAATGTGTGCAAGAGAAGCAGTAAATGAAAAAGTTGAGACAGGGGCTCAAAAATTATATTCTCAGATTTTTTTTTTTTTTTTTTTTTTTTTTTTTTTAATTTTGCTATAAGGAACAATAATGAAAAAGTTAACACAGCATCTTTCTTTTAAGACGAGAAAGTCTACATTTTCATATTTTGATTTCAAATTTCTGAAATAAAACTTGTTGAAAAATTGGCAAAGAAATTTGATTTATTAGAGCAGAAAGAGGATCAGGCATTGCAAATACAGTACACATCTACTTCTACTAAGAAATTTTAGTAACTCGTATCAAAATCACAACATTCACACTTAGAGAAAGCTGCAGTCTAATTTTTCAATTTTTGCTGCATTATACTGCTATGAATCTTTGTACATCACAATGATGTACATGAAGTCAAAATATCATTCTCAATTGACCAATCATCATCTAATAGAATTGCTGTGAATTATAATTATTTGCATTGTCCCTCTATTATAATATTGTATTTTGTTTTATGAGGGTAATTTACATAGCACTTAAAACTTTTGCAGAATAAAAAAAAAAAAAAATTATTTAAATTAAATTTTCAATTTGTGTATTTAATACTGTGTAATTATGGTGTGGTTTTTTATTACATGAAAATGCGGAATGCGGCTCTCATTAACCTTATACGTGCCCACCCCTGCTATAGACAGTAAGGGTTAGGGGTTTAACCCTTTACTTTAAAATCGCCAGCTTGAAGGTATAAGTCGCTAACAAAAAGCAAATTTTACACTAAGTTTTAGTTGCCACACACATCTTACAAAATTGATGTATTTTGTGAAAAAAAGGACTTCATGAGCCGAGTAAGGATATAACTAATAACAAAAAAACAAGGCATTTATACATCCCTTATAATAAGTTATGCAAGCACTAGAAGATTACCTGAGCACTATTAGTAATAGACTGGTTCATATGCTGTTGTGGAGCTGGCTGTGGAACTAGAGGCTTCTTAGGTTGGTTTCCTTCTGTCACAGATTTAAGCGTCATACCGTGATATGTTCCCTTGGTATCAATTTCAAATCCTTCCGTCTCTGAAAAAAAACAAAAAAAAACAAGTTAATATTTAGAGGATCTCTTTATAATATAAACATAGTTCTATAGAAGTAAACAAAATGGAGCAAAAAAATAAAATTTAAAAAATAAATTTAAAAAAATACGTGTGGTGTCATGGGACACGCAGTAGGAACGAAGTTCCTTACGCTTTTCATTAAATATAAATTATAAAATCACAGTAATAAACTACTTATACATGGTGGAGTTAGAAAAGAGACAAAATTATAAGTAACTAACTATTTTTACTAGCGGAGTTAAGGCAAAATTAAATGAAAAGCTTTTTATTATCTTTCAAGTGAGAGTCTTTCAATAAATAATGTATTGTATACTGAGAAAAAAGTTAATGTTAAATTTATAGTTAAAGCAGATGGTTGTACTACAAAAAAGAACTGTCCCCTCAAACGCCGACGCCAAATTAATCCAATTAAATATTAAAATAAAAAATATATCTCATTAACTCACAAAAACTTTGGCTTGTATCAGGTTGAAATTTTAAATGCTTGTTTTAATTGTACTATAGGTGATGTATACAAAGTTTCATTAAAATCATTACGTTAGAACGTAAGATATCGGTAAAAACGTTGCTTTCTTTATTTTAATCGTTTTGGTCCGCTTTAATAAACACTTCATAGCAGTGTCGGTGTTCGTTTTACTAAAATATTTTATTTGTAAAAGTTGTTTGTCTCATTAAATAGATGAAGTTAGAATTTTTTCCCGTCCAAAAATTCCATTTTTTTAATTTGACGCTTACGTTTACGCAAGCGTTGCACGTGAACGCTTGGTCGGATAACATTGTTAAACAAACCCAGCCTGGGCAGTGGTTGAACGAACTGTCATCTTTTACTCAAGTTATTGTCATTGGTAGATTTCATTACGCTTGGTTGTGTGGCGGTCATTTTGTGACGGTGATTTTGGGCTTTTTTTTCCGATTCATTCCCGGGCTTCAGAATGTCCCATAAGGAATTTTTTTCCAATAATGCATGTTGAAGCAGTTACATTTATAGATGAAGCTTTATTTATTTGTTATTTTTTTTTTTTTTAACCTAAACTTGTTTGCTTAAATGTTTTAGGTTATAATGGTGAATGAATATCAGAAGACAAGATTTGCATGTAAGATTATTGAATCTTTATTTAATACTGTTTCTGGTAAGAAGTTAGCCATGCTTGGCTTTGCTTTCAAAAAGGATACTGGTGACACGAGAGAGTCACCGTCTATATATGTAGCCAAGTGTCTTCTTGATGAAGGTGCCAAGCTTCATATATATGATCCAAAGGTAAACAATTGTTTAAAGTGGTTTTTGAATTAAGAAAAATTATGTTTTATGAAAAATTATTCTGAGAGTGGTTATTAAATGCCTTTCTTCCACGTATTGAATTTCAGACTTATCTACTATTAATTTTACAATGTTTTATGATTTGAATTATTGGTTTTTATATTGATTTACTAACAGCAATTTGTTTGTTTTTTTTTTGCTTTAATTACATTGTAAATCTGGGTGTTAACTGAAAATCAAGCATAGTTATCTTTACCTAACAAAATTTTAACCCCCGTCCTGTAATGACCTAGGCTGTTAAACGGGACTAAAAAATAAATAAATTGTCCTATAAATAATATAAAAAAAAACTTTCTCATTTTGCTATTGATACTGTATTTAAATCCCATAATAATTTATTTATTTTTAAGCAAATTTATAAATTATACAACAGGTCTGCACAGACTGCAGATAGAAAACAGAGATTTTTTAAAAACCACTTTTTTGGACTCGGGGATCTCAAAACATGTAAATAACTATCTCCATGGCTCTACTATCTCCAACTCAAGAATTATTCTTGTGCACTTTTCCACACTCTATTGTGGTAACACTTTTCCACATTGCTGCTTTTGAAAATGGACAGAAAGTTAAACAGAAGAATAAGCGTTGAAAACGGGAAAGTTTAAAACCACCCTGTAAATTTTGCTTAACTAACATTTTATAAGATGTGTTAGTGAATTAATAATATTTTGGATAATTGGGTAATTTTATTATTATATTATTCAATATGGTTATGGTTATTCAAAATGATCCTTTTTAAAAAAAAAAGTGCACCAGTGAAAAAAGAAGTGCTTGTTTTTCAGACTCTTGGTCGTCTCAGATTAATATGCGAAATATTATATAAGCTATCTAGATATTGTAAAATTAAGTTTGCTAATTTGGGACTTATCTTAATTTGCTAACATAAATTGGGATTCTTCTATGAGTTTGATATGCAGCTGCGGGATTTGATCGTTATTCTAGAAATGCAGAGATTCAGTGTTTGACTCCCGATGTGACTATCTGTCTCTTCATNAAACAATTATTAATTTTAAAGCTAACACTAAAACAGAATATATTGCAAAGTGATTCTGTTGTAGTGTTTCCACTTGTAGACTTTTTTTGTAGACTTGTAGTGTTTCCAAGCTCTACCAGAGTGTGACTCAAACATGCCTTCTTCCTAGTCTGGATGCCCCACTGTCTGCCTGGGTTAGGCCCACCAGTTGGTTCTAAACGCTCTACCTTGTATGTAGTATATTTTACTGTTCAAAATAAAAATCTAATATACACAATCGTTCTTAAATAGTTTTGTCCTTTGACTGCGGGACCTTCCCCCTCTCCCACCCTTAGGGTTCTATCCAGGAGCAGAAGTGTTGAGGGTCTGGAAAAAAGGAGGTCCGCAAACCAGCATAGCAGGAGTAAACGAGTGAAATGAAGTTGGGTCTATCTCTGCGGCGGCCACACAACTAAAGAACCCGTTTGAATATGTTCCATTATCCCCTCTCTTGAATAACGCTCGCCTTTCCAAACCATTCGGTATCACCAAGTGATACCTTCCGCCACTCAGTTGAAAATGCTAAATATCACCTGGTGATACCTCCGCAGTCAAAGGGTTAAG
>KZ651867.1:120562-135393 GCA_001010745.2 Gerris buenoi
GGACTGTTTATAAACAATGAAGAATAAATAAATACATTAAATAGAACAAAAATATAATATAATTCAATTTGTGAAAAACGTGTAAGGTGTTTTTTTTCTGCGGGAAAGGAGGACTTTGATATGTCATTACATTACGTAAAATTAGTCAATAATAATATTTTACAAATTATTATTTTAAAATATGGATTGACAGAAAGTTGTTTAAATTTCAAAAATATCGAAAAAATCGTCTAATATATAAAACTGAATATTGAATAGGTCATTTAAAAAAATCAATATAATTTGAGCTGATTAAGTACGAATCTAGATTTCAGAACACAATTATTAACATGAGCACCTACAATGATGGGCGAAATAATTTAATTATTTAATAATAAATAAACAAGCCAGATTTGTAAATTAATGAGGATTGTTTTAATTAAAGACTATTAATTTAAATTGAATAATTTCTCTAATTAAGTTAAAAATAAAACTGTATTTAAAATTGACATCGATACACGAAGGAACATAATATATTGAAGGCACACCGCTAACCTTATGATAAGTACGTTTAAAAAACAAAATGCATTCTGGTCCTCATTATTAACAATTATTATCACAAATTTTAAATAAAGATATTATAAATATAAACAAATAAAAACAAATTGAGCACATATGTAAATATTTGACATGATTTACATAAATCATTTCCTATTTAATGAAATAATACAGTTGATCATAAATAATAAAGTAATAATTTTTGAACAGAGAAACATTAATTTTCGTTTATAATTTAAAAGATATTTTAAAGATAATAATAATTCGAAAAAAATATAGTGAACATCAGCGTTATTTTAATTTTTTATAAAACATTAAAAAAAATATATAGAATATAAAAATTACCTAAATTATAGTCTAAAATCCAATGTCGAATGTCATTCCGATCATTGTATTGGCACATAAGAATTTATTTTATTTTGTTTTAGTATTTCTCTCAAATATCAAAAATTGTTAGAAACTTTAAATTCCTTTCACTGGTACCAAAATTCTTCCTTTGACAAATTAATTAAATAGTAGAATTGTATGCAGTGATCGCATATATTAAAGTTGCTCTAATTGTTGGTTAGTATCGTATTAATGCATTGGAAATGACAAAATTAGTTATAATTTTATCATAATATGGTTAGAACGTAAGCTATAACAGTCACGATACTCCCTAATTGGGTTTTTCTGAATTTCTATCCATTGTTTGACAAACGCGAGAAAATGAAATTTAAGAATGTCATTTCTACTCTTTACATTTAAGGATATTTATATACGCTTCAAGAGATCATTCGGAGTAGACATTTAAATGTGTTTAAGAAGGAAATAAGTGAAAAAGAAAGATAATCTCTTAAATAAAATTAGAGAAAGTTATTTTATAAATTGCAATAGTCTTCTCTCTCCTATATCAGTTCTCGAAGACACATTTTAAATAAGATCTAGGTTTAAATCGTTAATAGGTGCAACCCATTTCAGAATATCGTGTTTTGTCTAAAGGAAGAAAGGTTTCGTTCGTTCGTTATTTGTCGACTTCGAACCATCCGTGAGAGGCGGCCTCGTAGTGAAGCCTCCTCGTAGTACTTTGTCGTCTTGATGACATAGGGGAATGTTCCGGGCTATCCCAGCTATGTCGAGGCCTGGCCCACTGTTCCGTGAACTCAGATCCCGATCTAGCAAGAGAAGGTTGGCTGTTGGACCTTGCAATAGATCTTTCTTCCCACTCCATGTACCTTGGATTGTATTCTCTTGCGTATTCGACAGTCATCTCACTCATGGATCTAAGGTCTACCATAGACGATCTGGAGGTGCGTCTGGTGTCTTGACCTCCAGTAATTGTTCTGACGGAGGACTCTCCATCTGAGTCGAACTCGTACAATGTAGGAAGAGAGCTCCTCCTGCTCCTAGTTTCCCAGTCTGCCTTCCTTCTGTACTTGTTTGATCCACTTCCACCTCTCTGTTCATACTGTCCCCCGGGGGGAGCCAGAACCCTAATAATAACATCCCACTTATAGGGTTCGAATAACTTCTCGTAACGTTCATCTTTCCTTATTCTTTCATAATCCTCCCTCGCAGTAGCTTCAGTCAACATAGTCCTGAGAGTTGACTCAGTGGTAATGATGTCCTTCCACCTTTTCCTATCGTCCAAGCTCAAACTCTTAACACTGGTCACATCTGATCTAGCATCATCGGAAACGTCGTTTTCGTAAGGTGCTGGCTCTAAAACACGTACCAAAACATCCCATTGCTTCGGCTTTTCATCTTCTCTCATTGTTTCGACCGTGCTTTTGTAAAGTCGTTCAATCTCTACCTCTGCGTGTTGCGTGTAGTCAGAGTGGTGATTATAATCAGACCTGTAAGCGTCCATACGTCCTGAGACTGATGAGCGCTCAGAATAAGTGTCCCAATCAGTGGAGGAGACGCTAGGTGTACTTGGAGGCTTAGGGTGACTCTTAATTTGAACGTCCCATTTCATAGCAGGTTTCCTGTATTCAGGTACAATACGCCTGCGTCTCTCTATGTCTTCAAAAGTTTTCTTTTCAGTGATAGTTTTTCGGAAGACATCATCAACAACGTGAGACTTTATTTCGGGGCGTCTAGATGCAACAACAGGAGGCTCGATGAGTTCGACTGTTGTTGACATTTCCTGATCTCTGTATGACTGAATTATTGGTGCCGGTGGTGGCGACACCTTCCTAGATGTGTGCTCCACTATTTCAGACATGGAGCGGGCTTCAGTATAGTCACTTGACAAAGATGGTCGCCGTCTCACTTCATCAACCGTATCATGGCTCATATATGTCTCTTCGGTAGTGTGAATATTTTTAGAAGCTTGTTGCTTTCTTACTACTGTCGAATAAACAGGTGGGGGCGTTGGAATTTTTGGAGGAGAATGTATTTCTGGGACATACGTAAAGGTGGTTTTATGTGGCAATTCTTCTTCTAGAATTGTAGTAAGGTTTCGCTCGGCATTTCTGATACTTACATCAGATTCAGAAGGAGGAGGACTGGGACTGGGAGGAGGTGGAGCTGCTGCTTTCTTAACCCTGACTTTGACGTCAAATTTAGGATCTGGAGGTGGCCTCTTGTGAGCGATACTACGAATCTCGGTCTCCGTCTTTTGAGCAATTTCCTCACTAAAATAAGAATCATGAATGTAGGCTCTATTATCGTAAGAACCGGCAGAAGATACAGAACGCCTCAGACTTCTAGATTCGATATCCTCAAGCTCGGAATGAGCAGAGCTTGGAGATTCTGAAGGATAGTCACTTGGTAGAGTATCACTGATAAGAGCAGCCTCAGATCCAGATGTACTAGGTGGCTGAGCTCTGGGAATCTTAAGGCCTTCGAACATAGAAATATTTCCTAGGCTTGATCCTGAGAGTTTGGTGATCTCTGAGCCTGAACCTATCGACACTGGAGCTCTTCGCACTACCTGTATCCGCCTCTTTCTCAGCATGTAGTAAGAACAACCTAATCCCAAAAGCACCAGAGAAAGGAATAGGATTCCACAGATGATCATCAAAATCTGAAAACCTCGCAGTGGGGGTGCCAGTGGAGATGCTGCAATTGGCTCCTCTTTTCTACATAACAAATTAAGTATACATAAGTATTAGTACGGGGGAATAAGTATATTATATATATTATGTGTGAGTAACTTCTCAATTTTGACACGAAAATGATAATATTACTCACATGTAATTGGGTAAGCCAGCAGGAGGAGGCGCAACTGGTGGAGGGTATCTGCACACTATAGTAACCACCTCATCTCCTTCGATTTCCAGAGCAGGATGGAAACGAACAACAATATTATTAGTGAACACACGTGTGGGATCCTGTAAACACACAACGAGACGTTACATATTACATTTTTTTCGCTTCTGCAAAGATTTTTACAAAAAAAGTGTATATACCGTGTATTCCAAGATAGTATATCCAAGGGGGAAAATATTATACAAAAAAGTGGTTCAGAATTGCAAAAAGTGTAAGTATTATATTTAATTTTAGTTCATAACAATGAAATAAATTACTTCCAAATACAATGATAAGCTAATATAAGAAAATTACAAAGTATTTGCTTAGCGTCACAACAAGTAATTAATGATTCTAATATTTACACATAGTAGAAAACAAGTACCACAAATATCAACTGTGTTGGAAAATAAAATTAAAGAAAAAAAATGCAATTGTCAAATCTACTTCTGCGAAAATTTCTTCTAAAATCTTTAATTTCATAAATTCTCTACAAGCTCTTTGTTCTTATACAAAGATTAGAATTATTGATAACTTGCTGAGATGTTGTGAAACCTTAGTTATTTTCCTAAGTATTTGATTTGTTAGTCATTTATTTAATTTTTATAAAAATTAAATAATATGTCCACGGTTTTTAAAATTCTGAATTACTATTATAAATAATATTTTGCGATCAAATATAAGGGTAATATGGTCCGTAGGCTTCCGCAGGTAACAATAAACAGCTTGGAGTTCCGGTAAAATCCGCTTCACGAAACAGACTATTTTTTTGAAACATTAGCCCTGTATCTTTAAAAAGAATCAATCACCTGAAAATCATCTAAGGCATAATTGTTCTTAAAATTGTCCTAGGAATAACCCCCTTAATTTGTGCCGCATTTTTAGTGTACACCCAGTATAGTTCTAGAAAATAAACAAATAATTATATAGTCTAAAATTACCTGTCTGGTGCCACATCCTTTGAGGGGCAAATCAATTTTAGCAGTCATCTCTCCATGGCCAGCGATCTGACAAGGGTTTGTTCTCTCGAAATTAGCATAGACAATCCCGAAGAACGGCTGATCAAAAGTTAATTCAATCTGAAATGAAATAACAGAAAATTTAGTTGTGTTGGTCCCATGTAAGTTTTAACCAGACTATTATTTGATATCTTGAAACTATAATATTTTTAAGATACAGACTTAACTATATGATTTAACATTATAACTAAACATTTATTTAATATTTTTTGTATCTTCTACATGCGGAAAAAGATACATTTATTAACACCTATATCTTAAAATGTACCCATATAATTTTTTTATAAAATTTGGATAGTTTGTCTAAAGTAGCCCACAAATAGACCCAGATTAATTTTAAGCATTTATGCTCTTTTGACTAAATGCATTTACTCTCAAATTTTCCTAAGGGTATTATGAGGTCAATTTAAAAAACGGGGGGGGGGGGGGGATTAATAACATTTGACAGAAATAGGTTCTAAAAGTATAAAATAGGCAGACAATNGTAAGAGTCACACAGTTTCACTAGTCTCCGATAATTGTTATTCACACAGCCTGTTATCTTATCTGAATAAATCATTAATTTGACAGAAATAGGTTCTAAAAGTATAAAATAGGCAGACAATTTTATATGATATCTTGAAAACTATAATATTCCTAAGATAGTGACATACCTATATGATTTAAAATAATAATTTAATAATCAAAATCGTCGAAACATTTAGTCGGAGTTTTAGAAGGACATTTCCCCTAAATTTTGAGCTAAACTGATTTTTTTTTTACAGTTGTAATTAAATTATTCTGAAAGACATGTTTTTATTTATTTATTTTTTTTAGGGGACCTTAAAATTTGTAAATCCATCAAAATATAATGTTTGCATTGTTAAAATCCAGCTACTACATATTATCCTATAAGAGAATATAAAATAATAATAAAATATTTGAAAATAATAAAAACATAATTACATCACACTTGCTTGTGATGTTCTTGTAATAAATATCTTCTACTAAGATAGTGAATGTTACCTCTTTAAATGCCAAAATAAAGATCTTAAATCTTAAATAATGTTACTGACCTGCATGTAACCAGAGGCGCAGTTGAGGTTGGCCTTTGTCCTGTTAAGGAATATGACAGAGGAAAGTTCATCCAGCTTAGTGACCTTTCCATCAAGTAGGGTAGAATCGGGCAATCCTTCATTAGGAAATTCAATGGAGTTAGTTCGGCTAGCATAGTTACTCTGTCCATGGCACCCCGCTGCAACCAATAGCAACACTCCTAACCAGGACATCTGCAACACATAAATAGTAAACTTATTATTTTTATCCATTAATTATAATTTATTACATCATCATTAAGATTTGTTCTCATAAAAATATAGAAATTATAATATTAGATCGTCTAATTAAAAGTAAATAACATGAATTACTGTGTTCACCCAACAGATAGAACATGAGATAGTAGTCATTTTTATCTTATCTATGTTTAAGGTACCCTGTTAATGACCAACCTTAGAATTAAGAGTGCGTACTCATTTATTGGGACTGTGTGTATGTATGTATATGTATGTTTAAGTTTGTTCATTTGGCTGTATATAGATGATAGAAATATTCTGTCATTAGTTGTTATCTAACTTAAATCGTTTTTATTCATTACATTAAAGTAGTATGTGTCAAGTATTACCTCCACAGAAGAGGAATTAAGTTAAAATGGTCTCATCAGAGTTAAATATTTGTTGCTTTTTTTTGTAAAATTTTAAACAACATGTTCAAATCACTGTAAGAATGGTATAATTTCAATGCATTTCTATACTACTACTACTCATTTATTGGGACTAGATTAAAACACCTTACCAAATCAAATATTATATTCTAGTACTTTATTCTTCCTTAAATGATTTATAACACAAGAATAGGTTCTTCTGGATGATAATAAATTAAGTTATATTGTAAATAATTACAAGATAAATAGAACTTTTTATATACTACGTTTTTAAATTTTCTGTCATAAATCATAAATTTGAAACCCATCAAAATGAAGATCGTAAACATGGATCATGTCAAAACAAATAAAATAACTTGCGGTTTTTTTCCGAACTAACTTTCCATACAGCACAATTTGCTGAAAACGAATTAAATTTTGCTGAAAGATGGATAAAAGTATTAAAATAATGCATTGTCATCGTGTTCTGAGCTATTATAAAAGTTTTAAATGTCTAGCTACTCAGGATGTTAGTAAAAGTCGATTGCAAGATTTGTACTGGACAAACAAACAAACAAGAAAGAAAGCTAATAAAAACGTAGTAATAAATAGTGGAATCTAAAGATAAACCCAAAAAAATTAATAGTACACAAATACAGAAGAATAAAGAAATAAAAATTGAGACAGAATAAAAAATAGTTGTAGCAAGAGGTGTGTTTTTATTTGTTTGATGGCATTGGTCACGGTTCCTTGAAGCTAGTTCGTGAGCAAATCAAACTGATTGTTGTGTTTATAAGACTGACAAGGCATGGAAAATGTAGCTAGAATAGAACTCGCATGAGAAACTCGTTGAAGAGAATCACTCAAAAATCCCCTTTCCGAGTTAAGATTGGGTGATATAGTCAAGAATATCGAGTAGTATGAAAAAATCTCTATACATCAATATTGCGAGTAATCTTTAATAATATCTCCTCCTTTAATATGAGTTATAATGCTTTGGAAATGCGATTATTATAAGAGAGCGTTGAACTTTTGGATATATTGTAATAAGAATTTTATTGTACTTATGTTTTTAGAACATAGCCAAAAATTAGGATAATAGATAGAAAAATATTTGACCTAAACATAAACAATTCATACTAAACTTTCTAATAAAAGAGTATATAATTACTTGGTCCAGTGTTTACCATGTATTATTAGTTGTTTAAAATTTTCATAGTTATATTCAATTATCCTACATTTTATCTACCTTTACCTAACCTTTGCATTTATAGCTAATCAATTTATCACCAAAATCATATTCACTTTCATTAATATCATAGTAACTAGATTATTCTTATCCGCACGGAAAATTTACGAAAAAAATTAAATGGTTAGATTCGTATTTTTTTAGTACTAACCGTTTAAGTCAGATTTTTCAATTTCTTTACTACATTTTAATCAAAATCGTCAGAACCATTTTGGAGAAATACATTTTTTCGTTTTCACGTTTTAAGAGTTTTAAGAGGTATTGGAGGGTATCACCTCCAAATTTAGAGCTGTAATTAATATCTTGATATCTTCTCGAAGTTATGATTTTTCTGAATCCGAATGGCAAATTTCGTTGACATCTGACCGGTAGTTTAGGCTCCATGCGTCTCCACAGATGAGAGACGAAAGATGTCAGTCAGATATTTGTTAAAAACAACAATTTTTGGACTAAGTGGACCTCAAATAGTGTAAATCCAACATTTTCAGTACTTTCTGTCCGCATTTATATTATACTTTGGATATGAGAAAATATAAAGGATTTAAAATATTATAAAGTATGTAAAACAAAAGAAAAGTGATTAAACTCACTTACTTAACAATAACTTAATACTTAACACATAAACATGTGTTTATGATTGCTGTATGAAGAGGACACACTAATTTGTTATCAAGCTCGCTTCATTAGTATCACTTAATCTATTTTTGATTATTTTCAAAAATACTTATGATTCTATTGAACACTTCTGTCCATATTGAAGGAATAATAATGCACAAATAAGAAAGAAAAGACCAAATAAGACAGGTTTATTATAATAAGATTGATTTAATCCCTTTCTACATTATCTTGTTAAAAATGGTATTAGTTATTATATACCCATGAATTGTGTAGTTAATTCCTAAAACGGAAATAAAAAAGAGTAAGAGTCACACAGTTTCACTAGTCTCCGATAATTGTTATTCACACAATCTGTTATCTTATCTGAATAAATCATTAATCGTATCATCCCCCCCCCCCTCTAGCTAATCCTTACAGTCAATGCAATTGTAAATTTATTTGGTGTTTTTTAGTCCTTTAATTCTTCAAAATATTGATAAAACTTATAAAATTTCTATTTTATACATATTAATAATTATTAAAGTAGACTGGTGGAATTAATAATATATAATTTTAGAATTGTGACTTAAAATTGTAAAAGACAAAACGAATATGCTAGTGATTTTAAAAATTTAACATATCTATGAATTTTTTAAAAATCTTATATTAAAATTTTTTTCTTCAGTATTGTTTGTATTCTTTAAAATTGAAGCGCACCCTAGATTGAGTATTTATGTTTAGATCAACAATCTCGTACGTTAATTATTAATAACCGTAAACCTGATTGAGTGTTATTTTTATTGCATAAAAGAATCAAGATTTATTCCCACACTAATCCTCTGATAAATAATTATCCAAAATAACTTTTAACCTTTTATATTTGAATAATATTTTTTCTATTTACAGTATTATGATGGATTACAATTAAACCTTTTGGTAATTAAATAATAGATATTATTGATTATAGAAACAATAGAGAGTTTTAGTAAATCTAATAAGATATGATTGTATTTATTTACTTCCTATTCTTTTTAAGTATTTCTTCGTCTTGCAGAGTTCAATAAGAAACTCTCACAAACTCTCTTTCCTCACACATAATACTGTTTTTGCATTTTGTATTTGACACAGTGGCCTTAAACCTTTAAGAGTTATTACTTTTAAGATATATCACCACAAGTTGAAAGAATGGAAAATAGATATATCAGATTTCGTGAATATATTTTTAATTTTTTTGTCTTCTATACTTTCAGTTATTGTTGAAGGAACAAAACAATATTTATTATTGGCAAGACACAAATAAGATTTTTTTTCAACCACATTTGATTCTCAGACATACTTCACTGTCATAGGTCCGTAATTAATTATTGTCAAATAAATACTTTCAAAGAAACTAATAAGAAAAATAAATAATATTCATATCGGCATAAATCATTTTGGCAAGACCATTGCTCGTCATTTTATGAAGTCATTTTCATTTATGTGTTTATTCATTTAGTGGCAAACATAACCGAATGGAAGGATCAAATTTTACACAATTGATGCAAATATTAGTCTTAAGTCAAAAACATGTATACTTCCTTTAAGCAATATTGATACCTAAATTTTACATAATAAACAATAAACACCTAAAACTTCATTATTAAAATGATAAATTTTGTGTCAAATAGATTTTATAATGAAAAAATACTGTTTCGATATTTAACTACATTAAATAAATAATAGAAGTAAATTTTACATTTTCTATTATAAGGGATATACTCTTATTTTATTAGATATGTGTATTTTATTACGCATTTATTTAGAAATAAGTATATAACATGATATTATAAAATAATATACAACATAAACATTCTTCACATAAAACAGAGGTCCCCCAAACGAAATCAAACCACTTACGAAAACAGAACCTGTGATCATCAGATTGTGGGATCAGGATCAGCTTCATTTTCGGAATATTTACACAAAAAATACAAAAATTAGAGTAACCATCTAATTTTTTGTGCTCTTTCTCAAAATAGTAGAGTGAAGAAAATAAAATTCTTCTTCGGATGAAACCAATCCCAGTATGTACCTACAGCAAAATTAGAAATTCTAGAAATAAGAGCATTGATGGAAGTCATCTATAAATGGACTAACTAAATAAATTATTATAAGTCGCAGAATTTTTATTTTTTTAAAGACGGACATAAAAATTACAATTTTTTTTTGCTAATATTTTGAAAACGAGGCTATTCCCGGACTCATGCTTGTAGCTAGTTGTTAAATATTTAAATTAGTACATATTGAAACCCTTGTAGCTAGGTAATAAATTAAGGCAGGACGATTCCATTATTTATTAATTTACAAATTATTATCAAATGGTTGAAGCAAGTCAGTATTATAAGAAAAAATTATATCTTGTTTTGGTGGTAAACTAATTAATTTTTATTTTAAGTAAGTAAACATGCTATTTTTTTTATTTATTATTATATTATTATCATCTCTTATACAATGTAAAATACGAAGTTTGTCTCATAATAAATGATAAATTTAAATAATTCTTGTATATTTTGTACATGTAAATGGTGAAGGGAAAACGTTATTGTACAGGTCGCAAAAAAATGAAAGCATATCTGATAGAATTATGATGGAAGTGAAGCAGAACACGTTGGCAAAAAAGATGAAAGGGAAATCCACTGCCATAGTGATATACTGACACTTATACCTCATAGCATTTCCTTCAGAAAAAGTAACACGCACAACTGCACACACAATAAATCAGTTATAATTAATATTCACTTGCACTTTAGTTAGTCGCATCGCCAATTTCCGAGATATTGATGAAAATAAAATTTGATTTATTCTAAATCGGAAACAAAATGTAAACAACTACCTGTTGAATACTATTTATTAGGGATGGGAGGAACGGAACGTAACTATNCTCTTCATGGATTTTTTTATCTCTCCATCCCCAACGTAATACGAGCATCAATGCTATGAGTAACAGAAGACCTTTACCTAGGTAATAAGACAAATCTACGGGTTTCAAAATTATACTTAGGACATAAAATAAATATCAACTTATTATTATATTCTTATAAATAAAAAACGTTATAGTCCAGATAGCGTGCAAAAAAGTGTATTATTTCAATACAATTATATTTTAGTTATACTAATCTTATGCAGCCGTTAGACCCAATTTAGCACGATTCCTCTTTTGTTTTGGTTTTTTTAACGGAAAAAAAGCTTAAAGGTCAAACTCAATACACTTATTCAATACATCTACGATATATAAGTATGTCCTAGAGGCTTTAGTGTTCTTGAAAGGTTCCTTAAGGCGGTCGGCCTTGCAGACCAAGTATGTCCAACAACGCCCACCTTGGTATCACCCTTCCCTCCTTATATGAACCAGATCTCTGTAACTTTATATATATATATATTTAGTTATTTGATCCTAATGACCCTGCCTAAGTGGGGGATCCAGTTTTTGTATGGCGTCCTTCCCCTGAGTTTTTCCTAAGAAATGAGCCGAAACTTGGTAAAGGGTGGCATCTCTTGGTATGGGTCATTGCCCAGAGCATCTGAAGCACCGTCGCACTTATCCCTCCTAATTGTAACCAATTATACTTAAATTAAACATTTTTTCTTTCTGTAAAGAAATAAAAATGTTTCACAAAATATTTTTTTTTTTTTTTCACTTTTTATATCGGTTCCCTTTGAAACGGTGTTTTTCTTGTATTTTTATTTAAGCATTTTTTCTATAGAATGCAATGCTTCTCTTAGTTCTTATAATAAGAATAATAAAATGTAATTGTTGTTTTCTTAGAAAAAATCATGAGGCTTAATCAAATGATTTTTTTTTTTTTTTTTTTCTTTAATAGTAAATTAAACTTGTCTTGCAATATATATTGCAGAAAACAAGTAAAATTAAGAGACCACCCAGAAAAGCAAACATTATTTTTTGCTTAGCCTAGAGGTTAACGTCGATTATCCCCGAGATACGCAATCATGGAGTGCGGTTTTTTCAAAAAAACATCAATATCAAGAACTTAACTCTTTGAATGGAAGAAACCTTGTGGTTTTTTTATTCCAACTAAGCAATAAGTAAGGTAATTTTAGCAAGAGGAACGAGTGATTATAATTTATTTCGGGACGTTTACTTCTCCTTCACGATATCTATTTACGAATCTCAATGTTGGTCGATAATATCCGAAATATTAATCAATAAACCGTCGCACTTTAATCATTAATAACCCGTTAATGTAACTGCATAAATAAAAATTACTAAAATAATTAAGCTATACACACAGATTGCAAGGGAATATTTTGCAAGAATATTATTTTAATTCAAATAAACTAAAAACCGTTGCTTACTGAGCTTTGTGAATAAAAGAAAATTAAATGTCAAATGGAGTCGTAATAATTAAAATAATATTATAAATCAGTAGGACAACCTCGGTTTTGACCGACAACCTCGGTCAAAACTTATTCAAATGTAGTGATACTAAATTGGGACCCCAAAATGTCATATTTAATAAATCTCGAAATTGATTTATTTATTTATAAAGTGAATTTTTACATTTCGTTTTCTATTTGTTTTTTAAATCATTAATTTATAATTAAATCAAAATCATATGGTTTTCTATAATTAATATCTCGGAAACTAGATTTTTCCTGGGAAGAACTTTTTAAACCAATAATTCGTCTAAGTGTTTTGAGATGTAAGTCTCTACACGTTTTTCAGACTTTTTGGGAGGCAGCGCCCTCAAACTATCCTGATCATGCTGTTGCAAAGTTTCATTAAAATCGGACCAGTAAAAAATGATTTAAGGTATTTTAAAATTATTTTAAGATTCTACTTTCATTATAGTAAAAACAACTAAAATGATGACCTTTCTTACTAAGCATCAATGTATGTTTTCCCCTATTTGTCATTTCCGTGAACGTAGCATTATCACTTAAAATAAACTGTCATCTATCTATAATAGAGGATATTGCAAGATCTAACTATAACTAAAAATAATAATGCCAAATACAATAAGGATAAGGAAAAAATCGACTCAAGTTGATTTTTATTCTAACTGGCTATATTTCATCCTTTGACTGTTATTAACTGGTCTTTTATATGCTTAAGCAGTGGCACACATTTTTCTTGAAGGCTCTGGGGGAGCTTCCGCCCGCCCCCCTTAGAGCCTTCAAGAAAACGCTATTTAACCCCCTACTACCCCCTGTTTGGGTTCAAGTCCCCCCCCCCGCAGAAAAAATCCTGGGTCCTCCACTGTGCATAAGTTTTCACTGTTAAAAAGTTAAACTTTGTTTCTTGTAAAAAAAAAAAAAACTAAAGAAAAGGACATAATTCCGCCACAATTGTACTACTCAATGACTTTATGACAAAGTGAATTTTTAACTGTTGCTTATTTGTTAATGGTTTCTCAAGAGTTAACTTTTTACCAACCTAAGGAAACTAAATGTAAGCACTCATAATTATTTTCTATTAAATGAAATTAGTAGAAACACTTTTTTTTANAAAAAAAATAATAACAATAAATAAATAAAAACAATAAATGAAAAAGGTTTTCGGCGAGTGCGTGCCAAAAATCATGTTTTTTTTTCCGTTTGCTCAAAATATTAAGGAGGAAACCAGTTACAAAAAGAGAAATGCTCGAAAACTTATACTTAATAACAGATTGGTTCATTCTTTGATGATGGTCCGGGTAGATGAGACTTTTCATTATAAAAGATAGTATTTATTTTCCTTTATGGGAAGTGGTTTATTAAAGAGTTTAGTGAGGTTCTTTAGATTATGGGTCGGTTAATTTAAGGTTATATTCTTACCCTTTCGAAGATTGTGGCGCCTTTTTTCTTCTTCTTCTTTTTGTTAAAGAAGGTAACAGTGTTAAAAAGAACGGATCTAATTTAAGCCCGGCGAATCATCTTTCCTTCGAGTCGGACAAGGTAACACTGATTTATACCGAAACCAAGAAGTAGTTCGAAGTGTTTAAAGGTTTTTCCAAGTTCAAATATAACTTTGGCTGCTAAAAGATTCTCAGAAGTTTATTAGCGGGTTGTTAAAAAGAATACAAGTAACATTCAAACTGGTTTTTATTTCTTTTAATTTAAGAAACGTTCTTTTTTAACTTCTTCAGGCCCTATGTAGAAGATATCTCTGATTTTTTCTTGTTATTTATAATAAAAAAAACCGAAAATTTTAAATAATAAGTTCATTACCCTCTGTATTACCAAACAAAATTTAGTGGTATATTCTGTTGATTTTTCTCTCTCGAATATATGTACCAACACAAAAACACATTATTATTACACATATTATGGGCTGTACACGAAATGTATACACCATTTAATATATATATATATATATTTAAGGCTCCTTCACTCAACTTGGGGGTTCGGTCAGGTAAATAAAAGTCAACGAAATGATGCCAATATGTGCAATTTTAATAATGACGTACGAGTATATAAAAAAAAAAAAAAAAAAAAAAAAAAAAAAAAAAAAAAAAAAAAAAAAAAAAAAAAAAAAAAA
>KZ651867.1:142725-160318 GCA_001010745.2 Gerris buenoi
TATATATATATATATATAATTGAAGGATAAAAATAAGAGAAAAATTTAGTTAAAAATAAAAGCAAGTGAAGAGGGTGGTTCTCCTTGGGCTTTCTTAGACTCGCCTTGCTCCCTTCGGCAACGAAACATCCTTCACCTGCTCCAATTTATATATTTTTAGTATTTTATTCTTTTATTCTCAATAAATAACATAATTTCATACTTGATCCAATATTTTTTCAGGCATAGACACATCTATATGCATATTAATTTATACATACTATATAATCCCGGGTATTAGAAATTTGACTAACATCAACGACATAACTTAATGAAATATGTATATTAACTTATAATATAGCTTAAATAAAGCTAGTAATTCATTTTATTTGTATAAGACCTGTTATTTTGAGCAACTTAAAGACAAATATTTGTTTTAATATTTGAGACTTACCTCATCTTTTTTACTTAAATAAAATAAATTCTAAAGTTTATTATTTAAGTATTTGTGATAATTTATTTTCTTTAAAAAATGTAAGTTATAATAATAAAATTAATTTGTTTGGTTTTTTTTTGTTTAATGATAAATAGCAAGGATAATGTAAAGAAAATTTCCAAGGAATTCTCTAAATTCTTAAACTTAGATAATCAAAAATAATATTTTTATTTGTCTTTACATAGTTAAGTAACTAGTTTTGTAGCTTTTATATCTAGCTGATTTTATTTATTATATAAATCAATTGCTAATAAGAATAATTGCACGATAAAAAGAACTTTTTATATACTACGTTTTTAAATTTTCTGTCATAAATCAAATTTGAAACCAGTCAAAATGAAGATTGTAAATATGGGACATGTCAAAACAAATAAAATAACTTGCGTATTTTTTCCGAACTAACTTTTCATACAGCAAAATTTGCTGAAAACGAATTAAATTCTGCTGAAAGATGGCTAAAAGTAGTAAAAAAAGGCATTGTCATCGTGTTCTGAGCTATTCTAAAAGTTTCAAATGTCTAGCTACTCCGGAAGTTAGGTAAAAATCGATTGCAAGATTTGTACTGGACAAACAAACAAACAACAAAGACAGCTAATAAAATAAACTACGATCTCAAATAGTATAAGGTGAGAATAAACCAATAATATGTATTTATAGGAATGATTTTTTTTTTTACTATTTTAAAGACAAGTAGTAATGTTTTAACTTATAATACCATTTTTAAGACCCACCTTGTTAAAGATTGTAGTAGTGATTGACTTTAAAATTACATAACTAAACTATGGGTTTACTTAGCACATTTATTTATTTCTTTAAAACATTTGTTATTTTTATTTTATCACTTCTTTATAACTAAGAGGAAATAAATATTATTTACTAAATTAGTTATTATTGAATTTATTAGGCCTATAAATAATTTTTTTTTTTTATCTCATCTTTAAAAAGATCTTAATAGTGATCTAGTTATTATTAAATTTATTAGGCTTATAAAGTGGTAATTATTTCGTTAATAAATTTATATTTAAAATAATTTATTTGGCTTAACACACAATTAGCAGTCATACACTGTGCTCACACAATACTGAATAATAGCTATTGTGCAATTTTTATTCATATTTTTTTTCATATTCTCACTTATCAAAAGAAAAAAAAAAATAGATCGATTGTTAACATTCTTTATACTTTGTATTCAATTCATTGTTCGGTAAGAAAAATTTATTGGTCGTTAAAAGAAGAATATTTGCTCTTGTTTTAATCTTGGTCGGGATTATAAAGGCGGTTCATAGCCCTCTGAGGTTGAATATCTAGGCTTGTTTCTCTTTGGTACGGCCAGGACAAAGGAAAATACCTGGAGCTCTTCTCCAGTCTCAGTCCTTTTCATCATAGAAGCGCAAACAACGAGCTCTCATTGTCTCCGCCTGTTTATCGGTCCTGTCTCTTCTCACTTCTTTTCTCCTCTATTCTATTAACTTCTTCTATTTTCACCCGAACAGACTTTTTATTTATTTTTTATTAACCCTATCGAACACGGAGCATCATCTTCAAATTAATTACAATGCGAAGGATCCAAAACACATTGTAAAGATCCTATTCGCTAATTAACTGTAAAAACGTTTTGGAAACGGCTTTTGTTATAACGAGCTGAGGTGCATTCCACCTTCTATTCATAGCTTAAATGAGAGATCTTGTCTTTTCTTTACCCCTCTACATTCTAGTTAACATTTTAAACAACCCAGCGTTTCATCATATATGTTAAAAATAAAAAAATATGAGAGAGAAAAAAATAGTATTTAGCTGAGAGAGATGTTAGCGCATAATAATTTTTTTTATTATTATTAACCACGTCAATCGTAAAAAATTATGTTCTACATAAATTATACACGTTGAGCAAAGTTAATTATCCGTGAAAAATCCTACTTCCTATTAAAGAATAGTTTATTTTTTAATTCCTTTCCTTCCTCTCCCTCTCTTAGGATAGATAATATGACGTGTTATTAAAAATTTTAGTGATGCTGACTGAAATATTGTGAAATTTATACTTATTATAATATAACACTAAGAACATCGATTCAATGGTAGAACTATTATAACCTTAATCAATAAAATATCAAAAACAATCACAAATATATTATTAAAAATCGGTCCGACAAATGGAACAATACTTTCTCACATACATATTGAAAGTGAATTTAACCCATAGTATTAAATTAAATAAATTTATTAAATAAATAGGGTTCAACCGGTGATTGTTTACATTTCGATTTTGATTTTTAGCTAATAAAATCCCAACAAAAACACATTTTTTGTGTAAATCGTTGTGAGATCACAGGTTTAGCCAAGTCTCCCCCATTCCCAGTAAGATCAACTGGGTCTAATACATCCAGTAAAGGATGATGTTGTTGGTCTGTCTTCCCTCTATTTTCTGTCCTTCTCAAACTCAAACTATTCTTTCCCTAATCCCTGAAAATGTTTTTCTGACTTAGCAATTACTTAACACAAATAGGTTAACAGTTTGTTTTTAGGGAAAAGTAAATAAATTTGACAATAATAGGTTGTGAAAGAATACAATCGTTAAAAAAAAAAAAAAAAAAAAAATAAAAAAATTGAATTAAAAAAAAAAAAAAAATAAAAGTGACATTAAAAGCGAACATAAAGCGAGGAAGCTATGTGCTATATGTTGGGGAGACTTTTTTTGTACACGCTGTTTGTTATTTATTTATAATTTAATAATTTTTATTTTATTCCCAATTCATATTAATGGCCAAACTGCTTTATATGTGACTGATACTTTAAGATTGTGTAACAATCTTGTTCGTATTTAGTCGGACAAGGTGAGCACCATGTTTATCTTAGAGTTAATTTATTTTTATTTTATTTACATCTCAGACATAAATAAAACTGTTTATTATATTTATAAATTTTGACAATATATTTTTATAAATTTATACAATTACCATAAAAAAATGTTCTTATTGAATTACCAATACAAATTTTCTAGGCACGTTGTATTTTTAACAATTTATAAATGTTTTCATTCCTACATGTTATTATTTATTGCTTTTGATTTTTTATAAATATTATTAAATTAATACTTATTAAAGATTCAAGAAGCAGCAAAAATGAATTAATAAAACCTGTTATTGCGGTTTTTTTTTTTGGTGATAAATAAACAAGCCATGCAAACTTAAGATAAAATCCGGTTAGCAAGGGTCCAGTTACAACAATTAATATTAGCAAGAGTCCAGGCCAGTAGCTTTATAGCTGTAGGAGCTTCTAGCCGGGCGATCCATCGATATTTTTTTATTATCGATTATATCTGAATAAATTAAAAATTGAAAATTTCAGAACCGTTATCTCAATTTAAACTTCGCAATTTTTTTCCCTCATTTTTCACAGTGTAAAAGACGCGATAGGTGCTCTTCTAGAATTAAAAAGAAACGAAATTTAAGTATATTTGTCTTGATAAGATTCCTAGAGAGGTAAGATATGATCCATATCTTAGGCAAGATATGATCGCTTCGACTAATTACCAATTCGACAAGTAATTATCTAAAACTGTTATTGATTAGATTGTTTTCGTAATTAGCGTTGTAACTTGTAAGCAATGCAGATGCAGAAGGTCATTGCTAAGCGCTAGTAAAATACGTAGTACGTTATAATGGATTAAACCCGAATACAAGCAGAGAATAATTTAATAAAATTTAAAATATCAAATACAAGGTGGAGCCATTAATAAAAAAAAGTATCATGTCTCATTTAATGCCTCCTTCCATGAATTTTTTTAGTGAAGTGCGAAACATATTCGGCCTCAAAGAGGACTGAAGTATAAAATAATAGATTTATTATGTTGTTATATATATTAATTCTGCAAAAGTTGGCATCCATTTAATTTCCGGTTGGACAATGCTTTATTATCTGTCTATCCCTCGTCTTAAAAAATTGTGTTTGGCTCCTTTAACCACTCTCCTTATTAGTTTTTGTTAGTATTAACTCGCAGATAAGATATAGCACATCATACAAATAGTTTATTAATTTAAATGATGGTTTTCTTTAAAATTATCTGCATTTTAAAATTTATTATCATACGAAACAAATTAGAAAAATAATTTAAATTTTATTTTACCGACTTATCAAATATATATATATATAATATACCTACATCTATATTAATGAAAAAGTAATGTCAACAAAAGTATTAATGAAATATAGAACGAAAATACTCATTCATTCATTATTTTTCATTAGTGTACCAAGCTGTTTTACAAATGAGACCGTTGTTGTGTGAGAAAAAAAAGAAGTTCACCATAATGGATATAGTTGTAAGTGGCTTTAATGGACAAGACAGAGTCGGGCTTACAGTGTACAGTACGCAGTCAGAGCTACAGATAGTGAAAGTGCGGCCTGTCAGTCAGATCGTGTACTAATTGGCCTCGCCTGGGAATGACTGCACTAACTACAGCATTACAGGTATCCCATACAAGGTAAACATTCCTGTTATGGTCGTGCCTTTTCTCGCTCGTATCTGTAACGTAACCTGGGCCTAAAACATATTCAAACCCGTATTCATGAGCCTTAGGGGGTCAGTATACAAAAAACTACTTTAGCGTTGTAATCCAACATTACTTACATGTCCATTATGGAACCCTCTTTTTTTTTCCTTGGCCTATATTATACAAAAAGCCCGCTAGGAATATTACCATAAGTAGACAAGTCATATATCTCAAAAGGTCCATTAATGCATATTGCAATAAAAAAAATGTTGCTTCTCAATTATCTTTATCTGGCCTAAATTACAAGTTTCTAAATATGGCTTGGAACACCTCAATGGGATACTTACTTCTACTTTCAATCCATTAAAAATGTATTCAAACAAACTTTTGTCTAAGTAGATGAAGTTGTAGAGTGTAAAGAGAAGAATTATTAAGGAAGTAACACTTTCTAAGTCATCTTGTTTGCATTATAGTGTTATGTAATTCAGTACAAGGTAACTTATTAATTTTATATCTCATAAACATATTTTTACTTTTATATACAGGTAGTGTCTTTGAAAAGAAAGTATTTTGATTACACAAAAATGAAATATTATAGGAATTTATTCAGTTTCACTGTATGTAAATATAACATTTTTTTCGTATTTGTCGTTATGATGCTTTTTTTCATCCCAAAAAAAATATTTTAAGGTCCTTTGCCAACCCCCCCCCCCTTTGAGGAATAAGGGGACCCTTATACAGTCCTACTCTTTTCTGTCTCTCTGTCCGTCCGACTTTATCGCACTTGATATCCGAAAGTAATCATAACATAAATTTGATATTTTACCGTTGTGTAATGGTTAATAAGTAATAATTACCCATAATCTCAGATAAAGTACATGAAAACCCCAAAAAATCTCTCAAAAACTAGGTGTTGACATTGAAAAATGCAAGTAGTACTCCAAGCAAAATGTCTCCTAGAAAATTACATTTTTCGTGTCACCTCTCCATTTTCTCTCCTTGTGTGTGCGGAAAGAATATAATTGGCCAATTATTAACTATATAAATTAAAGTAAATAGAAAAGGAATAGCACAGCATAAGAATGACAGATCTTTCGATTTATAGAAAAATTCTTAATCTGATACACCAGGCCAAGTCATCAAAACATTATAATCTTATACTTTTCTGTGAAGACACAAAGCGTGTGAACGACGAAACGACATTTCGCATTGAAATTACCCTCTTCAGAATTGTCGAGCATTTTGCTATTTAATTTAAATTTCACTTTATAATACCGAGAAGTAGTTTCTAGTACTCAAACAGTAATTTTTGGCCTAACATGTTTTTACTTTTGACAGTTAAAGCTAACTTGGTTGCTAAAGTGGTTGCTAACTTAAAGCTGACAGTTAGCAACTTGGTCCAAGGTCCATACCATAGGTGTTATAAAATATAATAGAATGCTCGCAAATCAGAGATAGTATAAGTTACAACTAATCATAATAGGACTGTGCTGAGCATAATTTAAAATATAAAATCAGACATTCTATAAATCTCTATATATTGGCTCAGATCCTAATTAATAGTTAAAGTTCAGTGTTTAAATATTAAGTAAAGTTTAAAAGTTCAGTAGGTATTAAGTGTAAATTGTTCTATTTTCTAAGCTATTTTCTCAAAAAAATCGACATTTTGCGTATCCCCACCTCCCCCCTTAAACTACATTTCTGTTATTACTAAAAGTAAAACAGAAATATGCGGTCTGCTAGAAAACTAAATGAAAGTTCAGAATAAGATAACTTTATACATTCTTGCATTCATACTGTACAGATTACATTAATTAAGAATGCGCTATTCGGTAGAAACAGATGATTGGTACATATACTGTACAGGTGTGGCTCTTCAGCAATGACGGGAAGTTGAATCATGAATGAAATCATGGAACAGATATCCAGGTTGTCTCAGTAACAGAATATAATTACCCACTACGGTAGCGATGATTCATATCCACCGTATTGGTAAGTTTCAATGCCATGTTAAAAATACTAGGAAAGCAATCATAAAACAGCAAACTATTATGAGCAGTTTCACATTTTGAATAAATTATCATAAATAGATGAACTAGCAATCAAACCTGCTCATTAGTAAATTAGGTTAACATATTTTAGTCTTAAAACCTAGCATTTATGTATAATTCATAGCATATAATTATTTATCTTTTTCTCATAAGCAGTTATAACTTATGCCTAGACACATTTCTGTCATATTAACCTTAACCTAAAAGCTAATACATAATAATATACAATTAACCCTTCCTCCATCAATAACCGGCAATAAACACCAAATAGAACTCGAAGAGTAATTAATTATCAAAAGATAATTACAATTTAATTCACATTTTAAATTTTATTTATTTACTTGAAGCCATGGTAGCCACATTAATTTCATTGCCCCAAAATGCTTACTTTACATGGAATATGTTTTCATTTTAGTTAATACATTCATTATGTTAAAGGATTAATTATCAGAACGATAACAAAGTGCAAATTCTTACAAAATTCTTTCTTCTTTTTATTTAAATCAAAAATGGAGGAAGGATAAAATGTTTTAAAGATTTTATTTGTTTGTGATCAAATATTAATTAATATTAAAATAGGATTAGTAANATACATCAACAAAAAATATTGGTAGTTTATAAGCTATATAAATAAATAGCTAGTTAAGTTTAAAGGGAGAGTTGTATGATACATTGGCTTTCGTAGAAGTGGAACCACCATAAGAACTTAAGTGCCGTGTGCAAGGACACGTTTTGCTTCTAGCATTGAAAACAAAACAGCTTTTGAATATTATTATATCCATATATTAAAGCCTCGTCCACACTGCTGAACCGAGCAGAGGAAACGAGGCGAGCATTAGTCTCTGCACATGCCCAGTCTGAGATGCGCAAGCGCACATTTACTGGGCATGCGCAGATACCAATGATTGGCTTGTTTTCTCTGCTCTCTGGACAAGGCTTAAGCAACAACAATTATAAATGACTAAAGGAAATAAATGTACATTTTATAATTTTATATCGTCAAAGGATGTGCCCCTTATGGTCTCCAACGAACCAAAAGGTAATACCATATCAAAATGTTTTCTCTCCTTGTCTTCCAGCTTAACTAACAATATAGAATGTTTAAATAAACGATTATTAATCTATCATATTATATCGACAAAGCACCATATACTGATAGCTAGTTAATTTATTTATGTTTCCACTAAAAATAAATGAGAAACCATGATGTCTCTTAAACAGCTTTTCAACGATTTGTATCAGGAAGGGTATCCATTACTTTGTCATTTGTACCCCCTACACATTACAACAAAGGAAGGATAAAATTTTTTAAAGATTTTATTTGTTTGTGATCAAATATTAATTAATATTAAAATAGGATTAGTAAATTTATAAAATTTAAATTATTGATTGGATTGTATAAAACTATACCTGACTAATTTTATGATGGCATGCCAATAACTCTCCAATTTATTATTTAATTTTCACTGTCTCATATGCGTTGTCTATATAGAGAAAAAATGTTACATTAATGGCGCGAAAATGGTAAGATTTCGAGGTTTTAACATACCCTGAATCCAAAAAAGTGGTTTTTAAAAAATGTCTGTCTATCGTCTGTTGTCTGCCATCTGTCGTCGAAGCAGACGCGTGGAGCCTAAACTACTATACCGATTTGGCATACATGTACAGCAGAATTATACACCGAGGTGAAATCAATTGCGGGAGCGCTACTGCGAAACACTCAAAAATATAATAAAATCATTACTCGAAAAGGGTTCCGACGATTTTGATTAATATATTCTAAAATTTAGTACATTTAAATAAGAATCTATTCATAAAAGTCGTTATATAGAGAAAAATCTAGATACTGAGAAAATAGCTAATAATTGCAAAGAGTGACAGGTTGAGTTCGATTCGAATTATTTTTATGGTAACTTTTGATCAAATGTTTATTATTAATTAAATTAAGTCCGAAAATAATAAATGGAAAACAGTGGACGATGTAATTTTATGTACTTGTATGTGAGAATGGCTAGTACGAGTTTTCCTGTATAGATTTGCTCCATATGTATTTTTCCTTCACTTTATTGATATTATGGTACTAATTTGTAGATATCCTTCATATCCTTATTATGTCCTTTTTTACTCCTTATAAATAACAATTAAACTAATACATCTGCTTTTAAAATTAATTAGACACTTATACCTAACTAAGATGTACAAGAACTCCACAGGAAGAGTCAAATGCTATCTAAATAAGGAAAGTTTTTAAGATAGGAAAATAAAAATGTTTAATTCATTCTCAAATCCAATTTAATTTAATTATTTAAACTCTTCATCATTACCACAGTATATAAATAAAAATAAAGTTACATAATTTACTAAAAAATAAAAACCACGATCAAACCCCTATTTTGTAAATCATACTCTTTTGACGTTATCTTATAACAAGTATTAAGAAATAATACAGGTTCTTTTTCCCTTAAGAACCAGTATTGATTCTATAAGGTTGTCGCTTATGTAAGAATTCAAGCCATAATCCTTATCTTTATTGCTCAAACAGGCTATACTTTTATTCAAATATTTCTGGTTTGTTGTCACAAATTGCCGGGTGATTCGAGGTATTTTTCTCGTCACGGTGATTTATAGCTGGGAGGACCGCACAATATAAGATTATCACGACAGTCAAGTGAAATCCTGGCGAAAGGGAAACTAATGCCTGTTAATTTACTTTGTTTTAGTGTTATTTATTTCTTATAACAAAAAGTATTAAATAAGAAATTTCCGGATTATTAATGTATATATACATACTAGCTGGATACCCGTGCTTCGCTACGGAGTGTTTTTAAATTTGATAAGTTTATAAACTACCAGGAAATCATACAAATTATTTTACTATGCGAGAATATATCTAGATTCTATCCTTCCTACTTATATCCCCTCCTCTTTGATACGATCATTTGCAAATATCCTAAATTTAACCCCCTCCTAAATGAAAATATGACAAAACTGTATATAACAACAATTACTGTACTCTTAAAGACCATTTCAACGATGTGCATCATGAAGATGAAGGGCATTCATTACTTGTTCCCCGTACTCCTTTGAACCATAATTTATAGTTTGAAAATTCATGTAAACAGTTACCTTCCCCTTTCTTTGAAGGTCAAGTGTGCAAATTTTTATCGAGATCGGAATAAAACTGTAGATTTGTATAAATGAATATGCATATGTACACACGTATGTTGACTTTTATATACATATATAGATATAGATTTCCATTTTATCTCTTCCCCTTCTAAATGAAAATAAGACAAAACTGTACTTAAGAACAATTACTTTCTCTTAAACAGCTTTTCAACGATTTGTATCAGGAAGGGTATCCATTACTTTGTCATTTGTACCCCGTACACATTACAACAATTACTGTAATCTTAAAGAGCATTTCAACGATATGCATCATGANACTGATAGCTAGTTAATTTATTTATGTTTGTTTCCACTAAGAATAAATGAGAAACCATGATGTAAAGAGGTCCTCGATATTTTGAGTTCCTAGGATAAGGAAGTTCCAGTAGAGCAGATGATAAAGACATACTCTTAAAATTACAAAATAAATCAAAAAATCAAGGTAGAGGTGAAAAGTTTTACAAATTCTACATTCAAGGTCTGCTTAAATATGGTAATTAATTATTATTAGTCCATATAATTTCAATGACTAAAATTCAAACACTCACGCCATAGACATATTTTCTACTTGGATCCTGTTGAATGTTTTATTTCATATCCAATTCAACTTTTATCTGGTTAACTATTGAGCTATTTTTATTAACTTAAGCATTTTATAACTTATCAGAAGCTTTAGAATAAAATTGTGAGCAACGTTTATTTTTAGAATTCCGTTGCAGAAAGCAGAGAATGCATGTCGGTCTTTTAACATTTATGCAAACCACTTATCTTAAAAAAAGTTAAGGCAGATCATAGTAATTAATTTTTATTGAAGAATACATTTAATTGTAAATTAAAATAAGCCTAACTTTTACATTAAGAATTCCATACATTTCAAACTTTCAGAGTCAACAAGTATAATCTTGAAACATTTAATGTGTTTAAATTAACGTATTTTAAATGTTGCAACCATTATGCCTTGTTTCTGCTAATTCTAACTTGAACCTCGTTTTATACCTGGTACTCGTTTATTTTTGAGTTTAGAGATTAATATAGTATGTGTTAGTGTGTTAGTCCTGTCGAATTTTGACTTAATATATTTTATTATAATACCAATGATATTGGTTGTATACAACAATATGTTAAGTTTTTACTTCCAGAATCATTGTTTTGTAATGGAAATTATTTTAGGTCACAACATTAAAAAAATCCTAGACAGAAAAGATGTGACTATTATATCACTACACTGATTTGAAACAAACCTAAACAACCGCACGTTTAATTTGCTTTCGATCGGGGCCACATTATTTTATTATCATGTTAACATTCGTCCGATATTAGGACACCAGAAAGCTGTGCACTATGCTAATGGGGAAATTATTTTTTCTCTGATTGTAAATTGGATACAACAAACTTTTTAACTTGACAGCTTGTGGAATATTTTTCTTTTATGCCTAATGCGATTAAAAAAGATATACAGAAGGACCTCATTAAACCGGACACACGGTAATCCGAACGATCCTCCATAGGGAATGCAAGCCCGTAACAAAGAAAATTATATCATAATTTGCTTATTACAAACATTCTCGCTGACCCTCTGCCCAATGACAACTTTAAATATGCACTGAAAAATGTAAATCTAAAAGTTTTAGTGTTCAGTAAAGCTAACTGTTGGAAATCTGATAGGAATTTACAAATGCATGTTCATTCAGATAGATATATATAATTACAAATGTCATTTTCTCGCTGTACAATTAATTCATCCATAGATATTATGTTAATGCAAACCGGACAACGGGGTCCCACTGTAGTAAGATCTAAACGATCAATCTCGTAATACAATATAAGAAGACACAATATTTATTAACCATTACCCTGATGATTATAGAAGAACTTTAATAAAATTGTATTAATATACAGGGTGTCCCAAAAAACGTAGCGCGCTATTCAGAACATGATTTTCCATGGGAAATTAATTAAATCGAAAATTATCAGTAATTTTTTTTTTATTTCGTCATTTTGTTTTTCTTTTGAAAAAATTATATTTCAAGAACCCTTCAAGATATTTTTATGAAATTTGGCAGATGTCTTACTCACCCCGATATCTAACACTTCCAAAAATATTAGTTTTCAAATTTATCAAATTTCAAAATGGCGGCCATTTAAAATTTTAAAAGTTAAATTCCATGGAAACCAATAGGCATGAAGAAATTTTATAATGAACAAAAGTTGTAGAACTTTAATGCCAATCTAACGATACCTTAATTATTGAAATCATTTCATAAATGAAGAAATTACAAATTTTTTATTTTTTGCGGCGTACAAATTATTAGTACAATTCTTATTTGTTAAAAAAAAAAAAATCATCTTAACTATTTACATTCCATTTTAAGTTGTATTTATTATCATCTTTAAATTTTTGGGAAGGTTGTTTTCTTAATAGCACAATTTAAAAGTGATGTTGAGTTACATTTTGAACATTTAAGTAATCGTAATTTCTTTATTTATGCACCGATTTCAACAATTAAGGTATCGTTAGATTTGCATTAAAATGTTCTACAACTTTTGTCTCATGCAAAATTTCTTCATACCTACTGGTTTTCATAGAACTCGACATTTAAATGGCCGCCATTTTGAAATTTGATAAATTTGAAAACTAATATTTTTGGAAGTGTTAGATATCGGGATGAATAAGACATCTGTCAAGTTTCATAAAAATATCTTGAAGGGTTCTTGAAATATAATTTTTTTTCAAAAGAAAAACAAAATGGTGGATTACTGCCAAACTAGGCCGAAAATGAAAAAAAATTACTGATCGTTTTCGACTTATTTTCACATGGAGAATCATGTTCTGAATAGCGCGCTACGCTTTTTGGGGACACCCTGTATAGCAACAAAACGCTTCGTCATATTAGCAAATGTGTACCAGATTTATATAGCTTGGTAAAATACAGTGTTAGCATATAAGTTATAATTATCAATTCTACAAATAATGTTCTAAAATTTAAAAGGTTTTTTAAGTCATAGTTGGTTAAGCAGTTAGTTAAAAGGAGAAAACAGTGTTGTTGCTTTATTTATTTATTTAAAAAAAAACAACAACACTGGTCTAAATCGGTGGGTGTGGATTGAGCAATGCAAGCAGAGGAAGGTCGAACTCAAGGCAAAGCCGCAGCCCCAAGCAGGTGATTAATGAACAGACTTTTACAAAGGCAACAAAAATTATACAACCATTGTCTTTATATATACACTGATACCGACAGCCTGGATGTAGAAACACTCCAATCAAATACCCTTGCCCTGATACTAACATTTTAGTTTCTTTGTCACTCAAGCAAGACGTAACGCTTGTGAAAACATAAATATAAACAAATCTTGTGTTATAAACATTTATCTGTGACTGAAATATTTAAGGAAAAGTCTTATTTCGAAAGATATTTACTATCACAAATGTAATATTTGTTCATAACTGTTCAATGATTAATAAGTACTTTCATTTATCCTTAACAAATTGCAAACAACAATCTTACATAAAATGTATTCACTTATCTAAAACAAAATATAGATTATATCATTAATGTTAAAAATTTATAGCAGCATTATAATGTACAGCATTATAATCCTGTAATGGTCTAAGCTGTCGAACGGGACTAAAACCCAAAAAAAGAAAAAAGAAAATGAACAGCATTATTTATTTGATAAATCTTAGAAAAAATAATACAAATTCAAAAGATTATTTGTTAATAATAATATAAAATTATAGGAATTAATTGTAAATTACAAAATGTACTAGACGAATTGAAATATTTTTTTTATTTCTTGTTTCAGGCTGAATTATCGACTTATACTCATTTATTAAAGAGGTGTAAAATGTATTGCATTGATAAATGTATTAAGTAACCTCTTTTTCCTGTAATGATATAGCTAAAAAGCGAGATGAAATAAAAATAAATATAAGATAGATAAAGAAAAATAAAAAATAATATCGTAATAAATAAACTAATAGATAATAACAATAAGAAACAATCAACCAGTGTGCCACTTATTTACGCTATTTTGTAATTTCAATTACGTTTATGACGATTTCACATGAAAATAATTTCTCAAGTAAATAATAAATTTCATAGAATATAAAATAAAAGTGTACTTACTATAATATATTTATAAGAAAATAAATTGGATTATTTATTTATTTGGAGAATTGCTCGACAGTTTTCTTACCTAAAACAAAAATAAATAATAAATTAGATTAGAAATAAGACAAAAAATAAAAAATTATATATTTTATTTTTAGATAACTTAATCATAGAAATGAAATAGACTAAAGGGACATAAGATTTAAAAAATCAAAAAAATAAAAGCAACAATACTGCTCTGGTGGAACATGTCCAGTCAACAGGACATAAAATTGATTTAGATAGTACTGCAATATTAAATAAATATAAAAGACTAGGTATATATGGAGGCAGCGTACATTACCACGCAAAGCAAAACTATGAATATTAAAAAGATGCTAAAGATTTTAATAAATATTATATGTTGATTCTTGAAAAAATAAAACCATCTGTACAGTTTATTTCATTTCATTTGATTAAGATATTTATTTCTATGATATAGAATATATTTATATATTTCAATGATAAATAAATTTTGTTATAAAAAAGTAAAGATTCTTTGCCCGTAAACTTATTTAATGAACGCATGTAACCTACTTCCTATAACTTTCAATTAAATCTTCTTATTTATATAGATATGTATATGTATATATATAATATATATCTACATAATATATTTATATTGTCTTATAAATTATATCTTGGGAACAGATGAATTGCGTTTAATTACGTTTGGGCGATAAAAATGCATATAAAGGCGTCTGATATACGTCATTATATAATCAACGGCTCATAAAAGTTGTAGCTTAAAACAAACTTTTAAATAGCCGCCATTTCGAAACGGATGGGCCGATTATGGTTGGTAACGAACTCGTCCGATTTGTTAAATTGCCTTCGGACTCTTAGTGTGCCCAGAATGCACATAAGCGGCAACTTTATTGACAATATTTATGATCTAGAATTAAAGCTAATTTAGTTTGACGAGCTGATTATTTCGACTTCCTACATTTTTGATTCCCATGGTTTGAAATAATTGTTTTTCTAAGGAGAATAATAAAAACGGTTAATATGTTGCTATTAACCTACATGTTGTTAAAGGTTTCGGGTGCAGGTGAGCAACAGACCGTTAGCTTCTTTCAGAATAACCTAGAGAAGAGAGAATGAAGGTTACATTGCGGAGTCGTAACCTACCATCTACTCATCTATTAACTACATCTCCCCTCTATTTCCTTCCTTAAGCTTCCTTTGTTAATAGAACGCCGAAGAAAAGACTTCTTAGCTTCTCTATACGCGGAAATCCTTTCAACCGTAGAACGCAAAGAGCTTACGCGAACGGAGAAAAAAGAATCTTTTTCATCATCCTTATCAATTAGAAGAAGTCTTAGAAATGATTATTTTTTTATACCCTCAAGAATGTTTGGTTTAAAGCAGGCTCAAGTTAGAAAGGATAGGTGAAGTTTGTTACGACATTCAATACCCCAGATAGTCTATCATGCTAAAGTTAGAGGTCTCTCTTTGCCGTATCTGGTTTTATTAAGGACCACCCGCAACATTGCATAACTAGGGTTCATTAGACCTTGTCTTAAAAGTATTTAAACTATTGTTTTCGAAGGATATAAATCCTTCTTCAATGGTACTATACGATAAGTATTGTTACGTCAACAGAATAGTTAAAATACCTTTTGTACTATCAATGTAACTATATTTTTTTTATAATGTGCATTAGATCTTAGACAACTTGGTTTTATTGAATTGGTTCCAAGGCATTATAAATATAAAAAACTTGAAACAATACAGTAGGTGTTATAAGGGCGTTCTTATTAACCAAGAAAGAACTTAAGTGGTAAGGTAACCAGAATGTTACCTAAACTGAATATAATATATGAATAGAGAGAGCATACTGTATAAATATATGAAATAAAACACTTGTTTTACCTGATTATATTGATTGGTAATGATATACGAGTTATATCATATAAAAAGTGAAATAATAATAATCATGTCTGAGAGAAAAGCCCTTGTAAGCGTTTGTTACCATATGCTTCAACTTAATATTGTTGACCTTGAATATTGTTTACTTTTAAGCTTTAAGGTAATAGTTCATTTTTAAAAGTCCACCTTACAGATAATAATATATAGATATCTTATCAGATCTGCATGCTGTACTTACAGTAAGTACCAACAAAACCTCTAAAATTAACTCGATAGAACACCTAAATCTAAACTTACCTGAATACCTTCCTGGACCATTCTGAGCAAAACAATTAAAACCAACAAAAGCAAACCTAAACACAATTTTACAACAAAACAAATGATGAATAATAAAATTAATCGTTAAATTATCTATTATAAGTAAATTAATTTAAAGCTATACCTAGACGAAAAAAAAGTTGAAATTATGTAATTCATATTATATTTTCCTGTTTTTTACATAGATGTTTAAATAAATCATACATCTTTATTTTCTTTCAGCTAGGAATCAAATTAATTAAATTTTAAATGCATAAAAATTATAAAATTTTAGATATATGTTAACAAGACTTTTTAAGGCAAACAATTTTTCGTATGCATTTCTACAGTGTAGAAAAATTAATTAAGTAGTTTTTAGATTAATTTTAGGTAAAGGAATAACAGTGCTTAAAGCCGTAACAGATAAAAGAAATGAAATTAATATGTGTTAATTTTTTTCCCTTCATGAAATATTATTTCAAGTTAACATATCAGGTAAAAAGAAATAAATAGTTTTTTCGCTCACGACTTTGTGCATGTAAGATTCTGTGCAAGGCAATAATATCTCACACGCCATTTAATCAGTTAAAGATTTATGAATGTCATAGACTAAATAAACTTGCTTACTATTGCGAGTTTATATCCTATATGTTTTTATCCTCGCAATAATTTTATATCTGTATCATTTATATATACGTTACGGTATTTCAATTATTGTACCGCTAAGTTAAACTCTATTATTGCGTTTGAACATGGCAACATTTTTTAAAATGAATTTTCTAAAGGTGATTTAGAAAAGGAAATTTAGACCACCCAAAGAGATTATCTCACAACAATTAACCACTGTAAAATAAATATTTAATTCTAGATTAATCTAAATAATAAAAATAATTAAATGTATATCTAATTATTTCAGGTAGAAAATAACAGACTTTAGTCACTTCCTTTCAGACCTTTTTATCGTATATTTTAAGAGTAAAATTAATTACATTTTTTTAAGAAATTATATTTTTACACCTTTAAAAAAAATGTTATCGTTACCAAGATCTATCTGTCCATCAAGAAATAATTGTAACAATAAACTTGTAT
>KZ651867.1:168389-180223 GCA_001010745.2 Gerris buenoi
TATCCCCCCCCCCCCGGTGGTGTTAGCCCCCCCAAATATATTGCTCTAGAGCCGCCTATGAAAATGATTCCGAGTATACCGAAACTAGACAAAGAAAGCATTGTGATAATTTTGATGAACGTAATAATTTAATGAATTCGAATAAAAAAGCAGTCTGTTGTTTAAAATTTTTGGGAACCATATCTTAAAAACTACTGTCCAATTTTAATGAAATTTTATGGCTTATCAAAATTACCCCATAGACAGTATCAACTTATTTTTAACCGTATGCGCACATTTAATATCGAATAAAATTAATATGATTGGAAATGTTTTTTTTATAGTAAATTAAGTTAAGTAGAGTTTGAAACATATTTACTTGCCACACTCTCTCTAAACACTCTCTCTAAACAAAAAAATTTTAATTTTAAATCCAATAACCTTGGTCCTAATTAGTTATAAAATAACATAAAATACAATTTACCTATATAAAACATTGAATACAAACTATTTTTAAGACAAGTTGTGGTGAACAGTTTTTCTAAAGTATTACGTGGTTTGTTTAGTTGCGTATCATACTTAACGACTTTTTTTTACCGTAAAAAATCTTTTGTTAAAATAAACTATTCCCTCCTTCTCCCTAGTTTTAGTTCCCTGAAATAAAGATTTCAAAGCTGCGAGAAAAATGCAGAGGAAGAGGAGTTTAAAGAACATAGACAATGGAAACTCGTCCATTGTAACCGAGACAGTGCTAAGACTGGGACTGTCTCACGGACGGATAGACACGGCGCGACTCCTTCCAACATCTGCAAAACAGCTAAGTTCTCGTGAAAAAAAAACATTAGATCTGACTCTTTGCACAGTTTAGTGAACATGACGACCTTTTTCAACCCAAAAAAACACCTTTTTAGAAACGCAAAATCATTTAGTCATAGACAAATACAATAACTGTACAGTTGTATACTGAATAAACAGACACCAACAATATTTCGGAAACTTCTTATAAATGTAACTACATTGTTATTCATTTTAATAAAAAGTCAGCTTCCTTTTTCTTTAGTCACATAAGAGCCTAGTGGATGAAAATCTGACCTACGGTTTCTGTAATATAATAACATCAATATTTTGTTGGGCAGAGGGACTTTTCCGCCATGCAAAACCACACGAAAAAAATCACTTGAAAAATAAGACAATCTTTAATAATGTGCCAGAAAGTTAGGATTTAACAGAAGATGCCTCGTTTTTAGTACCATATATCGCTGATAGGAGCGCTCCATAGCGACTGTCTTCAGAGGGGGATGTGTAATATAACTAAACTATTGGCTACGCGGGATTCAAAGACCAAAGATATATTCATGACTCAATGTTTTTCCATGAAGTGGAGAGAATTTTAACACTCAAAACTAATTTTACCTATTATTCTTAATTTTTTATCTAAATATATATAAATCAATATTAATTAATATATATTAATCTGTAATCAGAATCAGATTTAAAATTAAATTAATTCAAGCAGCATTTCACTGGAAATGCATCTTGTTTCATAAAAAGTTAATTTTAGTGCGGGACCCAGACAAGCTGAAAGCAACAACAATACAACTGACCGCAAACCGCAGGCAAAGTATTTTAACATTATGTCCGGGATCAAGGATCAGATTAAACTCTGTCACATATTCAGATCTTTAACACTTCCTAACAATTTGTAATTATTTCCTCAAGTGCATGAATGTTAAACTTCAAGATTTTATAATATTGTGTTTATTTATAATCTTTAAGCAAATAACAAGTAAAAATATGAAGTATGCAATTATTTACTTGTAATTCTTGAAAGAATTATAAGCCTATTTGTTATTGTGTCATTGAAGTAACAGCATATTGTAAATAACTAATTTTGATAACAATTTATAACGTAACTTCAGTAGTGTGTTTTAATTATAGATCGGCTGCAGTTTATAAGAATATAGGGATGTTAAAAAGAGTTCAATAAATTTTAAACCAGTTATTAATGTATTATCCTAGCAAAAACAGCAATTTGATGAATATTTAGTGTAACTTATCGAGTAAATTATAGTTAGAGTTATTTTCTTCAGTCAATTTTTACGAACTAACAGTTATAAGTACTATATTATCGTAATTATAATATGTCTTCTACTCTAACTTTGTTTATAGTCTCACTTCTTTATATACATTTATTATTAAGTAATATTCATAATTTATTTATTTATCTTTATTATAAATTTACCAAAAAAAACCTTCAACACTGTGAATAATTGTTATTTTGCTTCCGAGCTTACCGAAGGTAACGGAAGCATTGTGTTCACTTTTGAGAACAAAAATGTTTTATGCCTCCGATTTTAAAAATTCCAAGACAGAAATCCGTTCCGGACTCAGGGAACACTTTCGGTTCCCTGTCTGTCTGTGTGTCTGTTCTGTCTGTTGGTCTGTGTGTCCGTGAAACATGAAACGTGCGACGATAACTTGAGTAAACGTCGAACGATTTTGATGAAATTTGCCCATGACGAGTTTTTTTTTTAACAACGTTATCAGTTCAAGCGTTTACGCACAACGCTCACGTAAACGTGAACTTCAAATTTAAAATTGGAATTTAAGTGGGGGAAAAAATCAAACCTCATCTATTCAATGAGATAAACATTTTTTTCAAATACAATTTTTTAGTAAAACCTAAGCGACACCCCTATGCAGTGTTAAAGATTGCTAAAAACTTATAATAGTTCTTACGCAATAAACAATATAACAATAAATTAATATAGCGTTAATGTTAATATTACAATAAAGTACATGATAGGATGTGAGAAAGCTATGTGCCACACTAATTGGCAGTCTATTTACCATGCGCTCATTAAATTTTTATCAGCTGAAAATCAATAGGTTTAATTACGTGATTAGAAATGGAGAAAAAGACGTAAATGAGTTTTTATCAAGTTTAGAATCTTCAATTACTTCACGAATTCTATTTAGATGTAGTTTAGACACGAGAAACGGTCATCTTCCAAATATTTCGTAAAAAATATCAAATCTTTTTGCTCATCTGTGTAGATTAAGCAATGTATCCTTGCCGGGGCACCTTTCATCTCTCAGCGTCTGAGGATAAGTAATATTAATAGTGTAAGGGAACAGAGATCTATAAGGCGTTAGATTTCGTATTCCTTTCTTCGGTTTCTCAATTCCTCCCTTAATGGTTGGATGAAGGTGTCGAATGACTAGTTTGTGTAAGATGCAATTTGCAATGTTCCATAGCGAAAGCTAAGAAGGGTTTGGTATCCTCGCGTTACCCTACATCGGTTCGAATGGCTTGACTTGGCGAATGCGTTGCATCATACGGGGCACTGGTATACAGAAAAACAGCACGTCCAAGAGGGAAAGTGAAGATGATCACATAATCCTTCTTATCCTTCATTGTGGCCTATTGATCTTGGAAATCGCCCACGTAATAACGTCCGCAATCACTTTGACTTGCACAAAGACGACTCGCTTTGAAATGCTACAGACGCATGTGATCTTTAAAAGTCTAATTATAGTTAATGCTGTAATTACACCTACAAAAGTGATGAACAAATTAAAAAAAAAACTAAATTGTTGAACATAAAGATGATCTTTGTTTAATCCAGTAATTTAACATACTGCTACAATAAAATTATAATCTTATTAATTTATATTACTATAACATTATTGTTATACTGATAGGGTGGATTAAAGATTTGACATTCAAAGTTAAAGGTATGCCTCCATTTTAATTGGTATATACGAAGCAGAATAAATATTGCCTAAGTGGTTCTGACTTTAATAAATTCAGTAGTGCATATTCTGAAGAGAGGAAAAAAAAACAGGTTTTCGACTCAACTTGAAATAGCCAAGCGAAAAATTCTTTTGCTTTCATAGGGTACTACAGTACACTAATAAAATACACACTCTCTTAAACCTAAGAACCCGTATATTTAATAGCATGAAGTAAAAAAGGCATTAAAACTGTCCTAAAGACCTTAGATCTTTTTGCGACTACACCTTTTTCGTTAGGTTTATAGTACAAAATCTGTTTATGGTTGTTACTTTATTACTTAATTTTTTGTTAATATTTAAGCATTGGCAATTATTACAATTTAAATGCATATAGTAAATATAATTATTAAACATCAAACTATTGCAAACGATATAACTATCAACTTCTAGTCTCTGATCTTGGTACTGATTAATTGACAAACTGAATAAAATATAATATAATTAAATATATGTAATTTTAGTAGTTTTCAATCAAAATCGTCTAAACACTAAATAGTGTTCGAAAAATTCAAATACTATGAGTATTTTAGTGCCTTCTAATTTAAAGCCAACAATTTCTTTCTCGATTTAGCCAATGGGATTTTTCTGAAAAAATGTTCGTACCATCATAATACCTCTACATATACGTATATGAGAAAGTAAACAAATGTTTACGACACTGCTGCAATATAACTGTAAAACTGAGGGGTTAAGTATAAAGGATCAATAGCTAAATGTTGAAACCGACTGCAAAAATTGGTATTTTTTTCTATTAGCACCTCCAACGTTGAAGCTTGTCCGTCTAGCTTACTTCACTGGGTATAAACAACCAGGAAAAAAATATCGATTAATATTTTTCGCTTGACTAAATATCGTGGAATCGTATTCGTGTGTACGGTGGAGGTTAAAAGAACTCATGAATCAAAAAATTATACTGAGATAAAAAAACGATCCCTATTTTTTTCTTCATTCTTTAAGCCCCGACTATACTTTAATATGAGATCACGATGATGTATTTTTGAACATGGGTTCATGACATCTAACTTCACGGAGGCCTTAATGTTTGTATGGATTTATTCTGGGATACAGTTAAGAAGGTTTTTTTTTTAAACGTAAGTTTAAAAAGTAGTTCCTTCCTTAACGGGAAATAAGTTTTTTATTCCAAAACCCATAAAAAAACTACATCTGGAATAACTCAAATCAAATCTAAATTCAGACGTTTAATTGCTCTATTTAGAATGATCATGTGTTCAAATAAAAATAATCCGATCTCGAAATAAGCATCATTTTTTTACGACTATGTCTTACGTAACTTTATGTATTTATATCCTGAAATAGTCCAGAGACAGCATCTTCTTCGAATATCTTGCCGACATAAATAAATAAATAAATTAAAAAAAACTCTATTGAACCATCAATTTTGTAATCATGGAATTCATTAAGGATTATGAGAGTTCGATACCTATATTAGGCCCTAGAATAATTCCCAGCTTCATCTAACTAACCTATAATTTCCTTTTCTCTTCCATATCATTTACTAGTTTATTTTTGTGAGTGTCTTAAAAGAGGATATTTTTTTACTATTATTACTTAATCAGATTTCTCTGGTTATGGGATTTAGCACGTAAAGTCATAAATCATTTATAGAGATATCCAGCAAAAATAAAATTATTAGACTCGAAGTTAATTTTTTATTTACTTTTGTTAGTTTTTCTACTAAAAGAAAACCGTAAAACATTTAATAAAATATCACTTGAATCTTACAATTAATTTTCTAATACTCCTTATATAAGAACAATAATTCTTTTGTAAAGGTCTAACTTATTGGTAGTTAGAGCTTATCCTAGAAAGGTCTGTTTACGACCTTTTCTAAACAAAACAATGTGAACTTAGTAAGGCTTATTTGCAAAAACTTTTACTGCAAATTTTACAAACTTCAAATGACAATATATACTGCAAACAACGAGTAGCTTAATAGGAAAAATATTGGACTATCTTTCATCATAAATAATATTTTTATGTTCGTAACCAAAAACAAGGACCTCTTTGCATTTCTGAGCTTGTTAGATAGTCTGTAACGCACTTGATCTCCAAAAATACCCGAATAAAAAATTGAAACTTTGCAGCAACATTATGTGTAATAAGTAATAACACAATCACAGAAAAATGATAGGGAAGCCTAAAAAGTCATCCCTCAAAAGCTAGGGGTTAATGCCTAAGAGGTTGACATTTCTTTTTAACTGAAATGCATCATGTGGGTTGTTAAATGAAAATGGAGAACGCCAATAGTACAAATATATATTTGGTTTTGTTTTTGAACCTATACTAACATTTACCTACCTAACATATTTGCATTATGTCTCCTTGAATTTATTTTTTTTTATTTTTTTTTTTTTCGTCTCTCGCCCCCTCTCTATTTTTCAAGCAAATCTTATATATTCTTTGTCAAGAACAAAAACTATTTTTAAGGAATTTTATTTTTTCACATTACACATTTTTGAGAATAAATGCCCCCCCCCCCCAAAAAAATAAAAAAAATCTTAAATTCTATTATTTTAGAAGCAAATTAGGCTAAAAACTTTGGAATAGCTTTATTGCGTTTAGGTTTGGAAAAACAATAATGCGTTTGTTTCATTATAATAAATTATTCAAAAGTTACAACTACAACAAACTTTTAAATGGTCGCCATCTTGATACGGCTGGGCCAATAATGGTGAACTAAATCGTCCTGTTTGTTAAATTGCCTACTCTTTGAGTGGGCTGAAAGTACATATTTGGCCAATTTATTATTTTATCTACGATTGATACGTAATATAAACATTACATCTCTGTTTAGATTCGTAGAAAGTGATACTTTACACACCTGTATTAATTGCGCATGCGTGTCACATTGTTTTTGTACAATTCCTCTTATTTTCCACTCTAGTGACGTAAAGAAGAAGAATTCCTCTTTTTCCCACTCTAGTGACGTAAAGAAGAAGAATTCATTGTTGAACATAAAGATGATCTTTGTTTAATCCAGTAATTTAACATACTGCTACAATAAAATTATAATCTTATTAATTTATATTACTATAACATTATTGTTATACTGATAGGGTGGATTAAAGATTTGACATTCAAAGTTAAAGGTATGCCTCCATTTTAATTGGTATATACGAAGCAGAATAAATATTGCCTAAGTGGTTCTGACTTTAATAAATTCAGTAGTGCATATTCTGAAGAGAGGAAAAAAAACAGGTTTTCGACTCAACTTGAAATAGCCAAGCGAAAAATTCTTTTGCTTTCATAGGGTACTACAGTACACTAATAAAATACACACTCTCTTAAACCTAAGAACCCGTATATTTAATAGCATGAAGTNATGTTTGATAAAAACAATAAATATAATGAATATAGAATGAACATTTAGGATATACAATGAAAGTTTTAATTGATGATTTGTTTTAAAACGAAACCATTGAATGTAAAACATTAGGATCAATAGAAATAGCTTGATCTAAACATAATCTATTTGTTTTAGATAAATAGTTTTTCAATTAATTATTTACTAACAAGAGAACGTTTTTTTAGGATGTTTGATTCTCATCTGGATTGTAATTGGACAATGAAGATGAAGGCGATGGGCCGTGTAGTCGGAGCAGCTATGTGTCAAGGAGATTCTCGTGTCGTTTCCTTGAGTCTGGCTAATTACATCCTCTGCTCTGAGCTTCCAGTACAAGCTTTATGCATAATGAGAGCTCTAATCTCAGCTGTTCAACAAACTCCAAGCTCAACTCAACAATACCTTTATAGATATATCAGACCTTGAGACACTTACTATATCTATTCCGGTGACTACGCAATTCTATATAAGAGCAAAACAGTAAAGAAAAAGAGTAAAGGTCAAATATGATTTGTCTCTATTGTAAACAACGCCCTCGCTTTAAAACAAGTCATAAGAAAGTTGAGGGACACAGCACACAGCTATATAAATTTAATATCAAAAGATTTTTTTATAATGCGAAATTACTACGTTTTTATACAATATCGGATAAAAATAGACAATAAAAAATTGTATCTAGATCAAACAAGCTATTGATAATTTTATTTATATATACTAATATTACCATTATTAACATAGACACACAATTCAAACAATATTTTGTAGTGTTGGCTTCCCTATTCAGAGTTTATACAATAAAATATTATACGGCCTTATAACTTGTTAATATTTTGTTGTTTGAAGCCGTAGCAGAGATATAGATACATTGCTTATTATACTAGTACAAGTAATTGTAAGATGCAGGAATTTACTCAACCTCAGGCAAAGATCTGGATTTACTATAAACAAAACCGCAGTTCAGTTTTATAGCACCAAGATTAGTGTGATAAAGAAACCCTTCGACGAAAAATTTATATTGATGGTTGTTTCCTTCGTTTAATGTTAAATTAAGATTATTATACAGCCTTAAGATGTTAAACTCCTATATTATTTTTAATATAGACTCATAGATAGATTATAGCTAAACTGGATTAAAAGATATCGCTAGGAAAATATACGAGAAAAAAAATGTAATTGGACAGATTGCGAGGACAACTGACAAAAAATAGACAAAAAAAAAATCATTTAGTGGTATCCAAGAAAACTGTGTAGGGGACAGGTCAGACCAGGTGGTAGATATAGGGAAAGGAAATCAAAAAATAATGGAGGGAAAACGGTGCATAGAGTCGAAAAGGATCGGAGAGAATGGAAAAGAATGAGCAGTGCATTCAAAGAGATATGGCTTTGGAACAATTATTCAACTATTAAAGAAATAGTAAGTTTTCAATCAGCAAATAATAAAAAAATATTGCATTCATAGCAAAATGGCAGCTTAAACTAATATTTATTTTTTAGTTCTAAGGTTTTGCCTATATTTATTAATTCTCTTAGATCACGAATTAAAAATAAATAATGTATTTTACAGTAATACACGATATTTACAGTTTTATATTTTAGTTTAAAGAGTATTCTTATAATATAATAAAAGGCAAATTCAAACTACATCACCTTTATGACCTTCCAATTATGAGAATTCGCATAATATTTGTTTCTTATGTTAATATTGCACAATAACACACTACATAATAACACTAATAACAATAGATACGTGTTACAGTGAAACGTTAGTCATACCTCCGCTAACAAATCGAATGCAAATTTGTAAAAGCTAAAATTTAGCACACTTTCAACCAAGTCTACTAAATTTTAGCTTTTTCAACTGAAAAAAAAAAAATCCTACATTATAATATGATACAATAAAATAATTATTTAGTGTACAATTTTAAGGTCCCCAGAGTAAAAAAGTGGCTTTTTCTTATGTGCTGTTTTTTGATGGACACCGTTTTTAATATTAGAATTAAATTTAGATGCCAGTATCAATGGAATGCTTACTAAAGTAAAATAAATATATTCTAGATAAATAAACAATTGCCTTATTGAAATGTATTGTTAGATTATTTTCGTAGCAGTGAACAAGAGAAGTTGTTTATTTAAAAGATTCGACTGTTAGTATTTGTACTTCAAGGAGATATGATCCTCAACAACTTAAAGGTCTAGTCCGATCCGAATATTATTTTAATTCTTCATTTGAAACCCAACTCATGACAGTTAGTCAGAAGTCTTTTAGTATTCCAAACCCGATGTTACAGTCTCCGCCTATCCAAACCCCGTCTTTTAAAAGCTTCCTCCGTCTGTCATGCTACATACGAAGCCTTTTTGTATGCTTGTACGCGTATCAAATCGCAGATTTGCACATACACTGTTACACACACTTAAATCTACCAGGACAAAATGTTCAGACATCCGCAATTTAAATAACAGAAACTAACAACGGAGTTTCAAATCGAAACCGATCACCGAGACACATAAACTACACCTTTACCGAAATCATATATATTAATTTAAATAAAATAATATGTAAGTAAAAAGAGAAAAATAAATAAGTAAATAAATCACTCTTATCGACTCTTCACCCACGCTTATGACTAAGACAACAACGGTTAGAAGTATATACATTTAATTCAATACACGCCCACGCCGTATTAAAAAACACAAAAAATAAATTCATCCATTTAAACCTTCACATAGCAAATTTATTACTTATATATACATTTATTTATTATTTTAACAATTTCTTTTTAAATTATTATCATATTATTGTATTATAATAAAATATTTCACGCATTTTACTCATTCAGAAATGAGATTATGGCAATATAGGTAAAACTTATAATTTAAGAACTAAATAAATATTGTACTCGTATAATACATACTTTTTATATAGGTATTATAGGCTTGCTATTAATGTTTAAACTATACTGGGCTTTTTTTTTTTTTTTTTTTTTTTTTTAATTTTCTATGAAGATGATTTTTCTGAAGCTCAACAAATGTATTTTAATGTAATTCTTATTGTATTTCTAGTATTATTTTTTTTAACTATGTCAGGAACTTACCAATGCATGTGTTTTAATTATTTTATATCAACCTATTGGTTGAAATAAATATTGAAAGGTTTAGAATATAAGTCTATTTTACTGAAATCAATTATTAAACATCGTCAAAGTATCTATCGGATACTTAAAATAATAATGAAATATTAATTAAAATAGTCCTTAATAATCAAAAAAAGTATTCAATTAAAGTGTTTTATATTTAAAGAAACAACTGAAACTGAAGATAAATGCCATGCATTGACTCAATAAAAGCATAAAGGATATTGGTCATATTACTTGGTGCCATGGTAGCAATTTTTTAGTATAAATCTGTTCCATTTAATTGGTCTTTGAAATTTTAAAATATGTAGAAACAATAAAATTTATAATTTAATTTTAATGTGTAAAACCTAACAACAAAATATCAGCCAGACTTGGACGATATTAAAGTATACTGTTTTAATTATCAAAATATCGATTAATATAGATGAATGCATTTTAAGTGCACTAATTATTATTGATAGTAGTAAAAATAAACAAAGTTGATATTACGAATACCGTGATATACTTATTATTTATTCTGATTGTCATCTCACAATTAGCACAGGTTAGTGTCAGATATTTCAGTAGTGTAGGTCTTTCAGCCATGACCTACGTACCCAGGTTTTAAAGTTAGTTAATCTACTCAAGGCTATAAACGAATTGAACAACCTTAGACAATACAAGAAAGACCTGGGTAGAATCCATTATCAATAAAGGCTTTGACTACAGACATTTAGATTGTCAAGATAAATATGTGGCAGAAGAGTCTGATTGTTTGAGTAAGCTTTGTTCATTGAAGATTTTTTTTCCTAGAATAAATTTTAAAAAAATATTGCTGCAAAGTGCAAATCCTTTTATTGTAATAGAGGTTCTTTTTATAATTCAGGCAGTACATAAACATTAAGACAGTAGGTAGGACTGAAGTGTTTAGCAAGGTGCTTCCGCGTAGAAGAAGAATAATAGTTTCTCAAAGAATTTAAGGTGCAACACACTACACAATAATGTTAAGTTTAAGACGAGTCATATTTTTGAGATATGAAGAAGAGGGAACATTTTTGGTTCCGTGTCGGTCTGTCGGTCTGTCGGTCTGTCGGTCTGTCGGTCTGTCGGTCTGTCGGAATGTATGATGTTGGAACAGTTCCTATGTGACACACTTGCGTGGCACATCCCTTGGTGCCTCTCACAAATTGTGTAGTGTAGCCTATTGCAATGTAAAAACACGGTATTACATTGCTAATGTGCCACAATTCCCCTTGCGATAATTATCTAATTAGCATTATTCTCTCGCCTCGAGATGGTTCCTTCGGCTTCGCCTCAAGTACCAAAGTTTTTGCTCAGGGAATAATGGCTTACTTAATGCTTGAGAGCCTCACACATATTTCTTTGCTTGTTACCAACAAAAATAATGGTTTGTTTTGATTTTATAGAGTTCAAATATACATAAAAAATAACTTATCTAAATAAAACATACCTAAATAGTGACCGATAATTTTATCAAAACTAAAGTTCCAATTATTAACATTACATTTTTCCCCCACCCATATTTAAATATAATAGCAAGATAAAAAGAACTTTTTATA
>KZ651867.1:180295-191260 GCA_001010745.2 Gerris buenoi
AAAAAAAAACTGTTTATATACAGCGGTTTTTACGATTTGGTTGTTGCAGTTTTATATTTGTTTATTAAATAAATGATAGGTGCGCTTACTTTTTGTGCTTGATGGAGGCTTTGTTTCTCCGAAAATGTTTAAATTTCTCCAACTTTATTAAATATTTACTGAATCAGTGCCGCGCCGTTCCAACTTTTTGATTATTTTTATCAAGATATTTTTCTTAATTTGGTCTTTTCTTTGCGAGGTAGCTATGTGCCACATTAATTGGCAGAGTATTTTAGAATATACATACATATAAGACATCAACATCATTTGTTGCTTCCCTATGTGTTATAAGAACATAAATGACTAACAAAATAACTATTAAGAAAAGATGATGTTTAGTCCAATGTACTTTGGGACAAAGGAATATCACTCGTGCGGAGTAACAGACAAACAAAGAACATTCCTTATACCTTCTTTAGATTGTTACTCCCTTCTGTTTTCTTTATAAGGGGAGTAACAATCTTAAGAAGTGCCGACATCAAAATAATCTTTTAATAAATGAGGTATACCATCATAAATGGCTAGGACATTTCACCAGTAATTTTGCCTTTCAAATATGTATAATATGTATGGCCTTCTACTGAGAATCGATTGTTGTACTAAAATTCAACATTCTTACAACTTGACACAGAATATTATTATCCTTATTAATAGAAGTCGAGAGGTGGCGCTCGTGCCTTTTAACATTGCGGCCCGGTTCTTGGAAGGAGAATTCAGAGTGAAATTCCAAGTTATCTTCTTCCTCTAGTTAGACTGGTACGTGTTTGTCTAAAATTGCAGCTAAGGTCCACGAATCCAGTCAGAGGCATTGAACTAAAATGAGGTTATTTACAAAAGAGGCTTCTTCCTTTGGTAGATCATAATCTCCTGACTTTTTTTTCCTCCTTCGTTTCCACAAACATTGCATGATGTATTTTTCTTCTACGAGTTCTTAATTGTCTTAATCATACTCATCTTCACACAGTTCTTCTATATCTTCATTCATGTCTCTTTTCATTCTTCCTTATTCTTTTCGCATAGTCAATAGAAAACGTGATCAAATACAATATACCCAGAAGATTAGTATTTCTTGACTAATCTCCTAAATTATAGTAGGTTAAAAAAACCAACAAATTATTAAATAAAACAAACAATTCTTCAGCGTTATACCAATACCTAAATTCATGGATATAAAAAGTAATTATATATAAAATACTTAATTCAAACATTGATAATTTAAAAATAGATTAATTTTTATGTTTTAATTTTTATTTTTAGACGGTTCTGTAATCCTCTAATTTAAGTTGGATTAATCCTTTTAGAGTAACTATGAAAGTCACTAACTATAATTAGAGTAACTAGAAATCACTAGATGTAAATATTAACCAAAAATAATTAATTATATAAGATAATGAATTGTTTATATCATTTGTTGTATGAAATGAAAAATTGTAATTATAAAATATAACTTTACTGGTCTATACCACATTTTTTTTTTAATTTATAATAAATCAGAACGGTCTCAGCCTCTAAAATACTAAAATGAGGGACCATCATAAATGACCATCAGAATTATATAAGGTTTTTGGAACGAAGTTCCTTATGGAACGTCCGGAGCCTGGGAGTGAATCCGAAAAAAACTACCAAAATCACCGTCACAAAATAACCGTCATGAAATCACCGTCACGCGAAATCCGTCACGAAATATCTACCGATCACGATAACTTGAGTAAAAGATCACCGAGTTAGTTGAAATTTGGTACACATGATCATTTTACCAATGCCCAGGCAGTACGTTGGAAAACGTTATCCGTCCAAGCGTTCACGCGCAACGCTCCCGTAAACGTAAGCTTCAAAAAGGAGGGAAAAAATGTTATTATGGAACCCTGTTACTTGTTATGTTTATTTTTTTTTATATGTCAAATTATATGCCACTTGGTTTTATAAATATCGAAAATAAATCGTTGTTAACAGTTTATACGTCTTTAGCATTTTATGTGTTTTTATAATTTATATTTAATGAAAAATGTAAGGAACTTCGTTCCTACCGGGTGTCCCGCGACACCACACGTATTTTTTATATTAGATAGTGATAGCGCATTATTCGGTAAAATTCTTAGGCTTTCCTGATTTTTTTTTTTTTTTTTATAATTGTGTTTATGAGTTTACACTTTCAAGTCTATTTCCCTCTTGAAAGCATTTACACACTAAACGTTGTGAAAGTGTAAATGGGTTCTAAAATTATTTAGACAGCTGTAATATTACAAAACGTAAGAAATTACGAATGGTTGCGCACAAACAATAAACTCTTCAAAAAAGTCATGGCAAGGTAAAGCTGCCCGTTAACTGAGCATTACTGCTAAGTGATTCTATTGTCTCAATTCAAATTCACATTTTTGTGACAAGTTAAACGTGCTTTTGAAGTTTTTTTTTATTGTTTTCATAAGATACCTCTTAAAATGACAATATTTTTTATTAAGGGAACAGCATTTTTCGAGAAAACATTTTAACATTTCGAAAGGATAATTCTAAAGTTTTACAATTATTTAAATACATATTACACTTCTGCATTGATCCTTAACTTTTACGTTATTTGCTACACTTCAGTTTCCTTTGAGAGGACCTACATTTACCACAGCTAAACAAAAGTTATAACAGAGGTAATATATTATACAAAAATTTGTCAATAAGGTAAATGCATTATTCACCATCGGATTTCAGCTATTTTGCTTAAAAATGACCATTGTTGAAATAATTGTTTATTACTTTCTCATATAAAGAGAAAGTATTGTGATGGCACGAAAATTCGATTTTGAGATTTCGATGGATTTACACGTTTTGAGGTCCCCTGAGTCCAANGTCGGGCCCCTGATGAGTCGGTAGCGACGAAACGATGCAGGACATGGCGTTTTGCCGAGGCAACATCTTTGTGACGTTTGTCTGGTGTTGGAACAGTTCCTATGTGTCACGCTTGCGTGGCACATCCCTCGGTGTCTCTCACAAGTTGTGTATACCCTATATAATAATTCTATAGGTATATTTTTATACAATTTTTATAGATCTAAAAAAAATATATATAACTCATGTCATTATACTTTGTAAATCTGACAGCACAGATTGGCCAACCTATGAGAGGGAAAAAATAAAACTTCTATAGGCGGGAATCTTAAGGTTATCCAGTGATATTTTTGTTTACCTCATTGGTCCGACCTACTACCCGCCAAAATCTCGAGCTCTCATTGGCTCCCTTCCCGTTTTTTTTGTTTTTTTTATTCTCCTGCGCTGTAAGAATAACTAAGTATAATCACATGAGTATAGCAAGCATATACGAAGTATAAAGCAACGAAGACATGTAAATTTTACATTTTTAAGTTAGGTATGATTTTAAGTTTTTCCTTATTAAGTTAGGTATGATTTTAAGTTTTTCCTCATTAAGTTAGGTATGATTTTAAGTTTTTCCTCATTAAGTTAGGTATGATTTTAAGTTTTTCCTTATTAAGTTAGGTATGATTTTAAGTTTTTCCTTATTATACTTTATATAGGAAAATAATAATACAAATGAATGCATGACATTTACATAAAGTGAAGGTAAACAACTGGAATAAAAGTGAAATCATTCTTTGGTCGCTCTAATGATAAATGAAGATGGTATGCGGCAAGTAAGGTAAATGTCGATTTCATTTGACATTTAACTAACCTTGTATCAAGATTATCAAATAAAACAAGGATAAACCTGAAAAACAAGAAATTTTGACGGTTAACAAATAACAAAATAAAATTATTTTCCATCTAAATAATTTCCAAATATCAAACTTGTAAGGTATTCAATCTTAGGCCAGATATAGTTAGCGCAATATGTATAAGAAATGATTATTCTAAATTTGTTTATAAGTATTTGTATATCCAGTAAAACTATTCATATTGGCACACTTTATATAATAACAAATGGTACATAAAAAATTTATTTTACAACTATCTATTTTATGTCTTTAATTATGGCTATGTGCACGAAATTATTTATTGAACGATGAAATAGAGTTATTATTACCAGATGTATTAGAGGCAATTAAGTAGATACATTAAAGCAGAATAAAGATAAATCATAACGTTAGGTCAATGTGATTAGGTCAGCTATAGGTTAGAAGAGAAAATCAATCTAAATGTTCATATATCCTATAACTACATTCTAATGAAAAAAAGGTGAATATTTATTTGTCCATGACCTGGATTATAATATATTAAGGCTTAAATTAAATTCAATTTAGTGTATATATATATAGAAGAAAAATGGTTACAAAACATTTGTTTCATTAGCGGTCCCGTCCTGTTATCTTAATTGCTTTGTCTTAATTACGGGCCTAACCGTAATAGAAATTTTGAAACAGGTGGCGCCCAACGTGGGGCCACTTAGTATGATTGATAGTGAAAATAAATTGGCTTAGGAAGGTGTTTCTACTTCAGCTGGGATATGTGCAGTAATATAATGCAACGTAGAAGTCATATTTTAGGGAACGCGTGTGAGTTTTTTTCAGAAGCTCGTTTAAGACAAAGTTATGGTCCAAAAGAACAAAAATAACAACTCCTGTTTTGTTGTACTGCATCACGATTTTACATTACGCCACATGCTTACCAAATGAACTCTACGGAAATAACAATGGGTTTTGAACATAAGGTCAAAAAAATGTGAATCATTATACCCCTCTCTCTCTTAAGAAGATATGAAGTAACGCTTATGAGTGTTGATATTCCATCAAAGGTGAACTTTCATTGAGCTTGGAAGGGTCGAACAATGGATCCAGAAACTTTCTTCCTTCGCACGCTGGGTCTTCTCCCTCAGACCCATTTCAGCTTTCTTGCACAAATTATTTTTTATTGTTTCTGTTCTTGAGTAGGTCCAGTCTATTGTTAGTTTTTTCTACCATATTACAAGATCGTGAGACGCTTCTGGACGAGAGGAAGAAGCTAGGTATTAAGAAAAATTGCACGCATCTGTACTACTGAAACCTCTTGACTTGGTTTCAGGAACTTCTTGTGGATTAATTTCCCCCGTTCAAGTTGTAATTGTAATCAGGAACTAATAAACCCGATGTGATAATCAGTCTCATCTCTACGTAGAAAACATTACACAACATCTGCAGCTGAAGCTTTTATATTCATAATATGATTTAACTTGAAAAGCTATTTTACTTAATTGTAAGACCTACTTTATTGATAAGCTTTATGTAATATTAAAGTAATAATAAGCTTTATATATATTAAAGTTAATTCTCACAATGCTACTATTTGTGAACCTAATCATTATAAGCTAAGCCTTTATTTCTATATCATTAAAAATTATGTCTTTTATGATAAATTTTGCCATAATGTTAGTATTATAAAAATAAAACGGCTTTTAGTACTTGATAATAAATATTGTTCTAGGCATAGACACAATAACTATCCATTTTAATTAAAAGTATGGGAATTAGAAACACATTTAAAATTCATAATACAAAATACATAAAAATAAAACATGCTTATAATCTTAACTCTGCTGAAATTCTCTTCTTTTAGGTTAATTTAAACAGCTTGAAGAGGCAATGTTGATTATCACATAATCATGAAAATCTTTGTATAAAAAGATTGAACATCTATAAAAATTAGCTAATATCACATCCAAGTATTTTATATAATGACTCATAATTCTGTGAACATTTTTTTAAAGATAGTCATAATCATAATATTTATGATACTTCATTTTAAGTATTATCTACAGTATAAACAATGAACTGTAAAAGGCCTAATATCACAAATTCCATTAACAATAACGTAATTTTTGTTTAATGTATGTGTATATATAACGTAACTTTTTACGAACGATATAATTGTTTTGTTCTAAAGTTGACGAGAAGAAAAATGGTTACAAAACATTTGTTTCATTAGCGGTCCCGTCCTGTTATCTTAATTGCTTTGTCTTAATTACGGGCCTAACCGTAATAGAGCTCTAGACCGAAATTCTGTAATTGTTTACATTCTTGTGAGAAACGGTCCTCGAAGTAATATCCTCTATTATTAATAATAGGGCCATATAACTATTGTTATAATGCTTTAAATCTCAGTCTTATAAATAGGACCTCGAATGTTTATAAAAACAAGGCATCGTATGGCTCTAACATTGAAGCTGGCATACTATAAATATTGAATATTTAGAATATAATCATGATGATGTCTCACAACTGAAGATATCAAATAAGAAAAAAATTGTCTCAATGAATAGATAAAGATAAAATCTATTTCCATCCGAAAATTCCAATTTTAAATTTTCAGCTGACATTTAAGCAAGCGTTGCGCACGAAAGCTTGTACGCATAACGCTACCGAACAAACTTAGTTTAAGCATTCATAAAGGAAAAGAAGCCTCTTCATCGATAAGCATTATCATAGAATATTTGCTTCATTATTTTATGTTATGTTTTGGGTTCTACGTAGAACAAGTTTAAGGCCATTTTTTTTTATTTATTAGTAATTTATTAATTAATATTCCGTATGAATATGAATAGGTCCCGTTAAAGTAGAATATTAAGGAAAAACTTAAAATCATAACTTAAGAATGTAAAATTTAAATATTCCTAGTGGTCGATGCTTTACTTAGTGGTGTATTGTGGTGGTTTAATCAGTTTAAGTATAGAAGAATTTAATATTTAAATATTAAATCTAAAGAAATTCTTATTTCCCTACGATAAGTACTATTAACAAGGAAAAAATTTAATGAGTTCTTATAAACCTAATAGTATAACAATATGGTATACAAAAACAAAAAGTATACCCTATATAATACAACAGCAATTTATTACCGTGTTTGCACACTGCAATAGGCTACACAACTTGTGAGAGACACCGAGGGATGTGCCACGCAAGCGTGACACATAGGAACTGTTCCAACACCAGACAAACGTCACAAAGATGTTGGTTCGGCAAAACGCCATATCCTGCATCGTTTCGTCGCTACCGACTCATCAGGGGCCCGACGATGCCCNTACGAATAAAAAAAAAAAGTGTACATAACGTTTTCTTGTGATCAATCGATTGAGAATATATATTTTTATGTTCGTCATAAAAAAGAATAGTTCTCGTCAAAATGGTAGTATTTTGGCAAATAAGCATAATCTGAAAATCTCTCTCCATTATAATTTGACATATGGTGTTGAATACTAGTAATAAATAAGTTTCTGTTTGATTGCGTTGGAAAGGACGGTACAAGTGCAAACACCAATGCTTATAATATACTGAAAATGCAATTATAAGGATACGAAAAGGAAGTGTTGCTATAATTTCTAATATACTTAAATAACGAGAATAATTAGCTTATTGAAGAACATCATTAATTTGTTGCTATGGTGGATGGATTAGGTGTAAAAAGAGAGCGAATTAATCCATTTTTTCTTGAGATGTTTTGACCTTTCTTAAGGTCATCCTCAGTCTTTATTTCTAAAATTCATAAAATCATTTAATCAGATAAATAATATGGAATCCTAATTACACGTTTTCTAATATATTAAGTATAACTTTAGAATAATTTAAGATTTTTTTTTGACAAATTACTTAAATATAGTGTAGTGTGGAGTGCTGTGCAGTAATTAAACAAAAATTTAAAACATTTTTAAAATTTGTCTTCATATAAATGAATCAATTCTTATCTAATATATATTTAATTTAAAGATGATGTACAATTTAAAGACAACAATTAAAAATAACTAAACATACACAATAATATGAATAAATTTAAATTTTCGTAACATATAACAATATAAACTGTAACTAAACCCTCAATACCAAGAGGTATTTAAGGTAATTAACAATAAATTCCACACCGAGAACATTCAAATCTCTTAAGTTAAAATTAAAATAGAATGAATACTTAAAGCTATATAAAAGACACAAACATATTAAAGGAAATTATATTAAAGTAAATTTGAAAGTTACATTTTAAATTATTAGTTGTTATAATAAAAAATTGGATAATAAGAAATGAATTTTATTGTGGTTGTGAGACAGATTTTAAAATAGATTTAATTTTTTTTTAACTACTGCACAACACTACATAATATATGTAAGTATTTGGACTAAAAAACCTTAAATTATACTAAAGTTTAGTTAATTAATATATTAGACATCATGTGATAAGGATTCTATGTTAATTAACTGATTAAATGATTCTGTGAATTTTAGAAATAAAGACTGAGAATGACTTTAAGAAGAGTCGAAACGTCTCAAGAAATCCATCCACCATAGCAACAAAAGAAACTTAAAAACGTGTTTTAACATTCATTTAACTTTTCAATATGATAGACAATATTATATTAAGTAGAAAATAATTGAAACTTGTGTATTTATGTACACATTATTCAGTTTTACAGTGTAATCAAACTCGTCCTTCTTCTTTACGCAATCAACTCGGTGAATTGCACAAACAGGATCCGAGAAGCGAGATTCCGCTTGATCAATCTACCCACATTCCTTCATTCACTTGACCGAGACTAACTCATCAAACCGTTCCTTACTTGGGTGTTGATAAAAGCAAATCAGAAAGCAAGTAATGAACCAATCATATTCAAGGTGATAGCAACCTAATCATCTTCATCTATTATTCAACTCGGCGACAAAAACCAACCAATATCCTATAAATATTTTATGATATTCTTCAGTCCATTAATGTTTAAGACTTGGTAGGAAAATTCTTCTCTAATACTCTCTACCTGTAATTATTAAAGTTCTGCTTGTTTCCTTTTCTTAAAAGAGTCCGGTCATTAAATTTCCAAGAACTTTTTTTTTGCGCAATTTCTTTTTTTCTCCCTCTTTCAATGGAATTTTATGATGGACAGAAGTCGTAAATGTAATAACTTTAAACATAAAAATTTAATTAGACTTGATTCTTTTATTGAAGTACAAAAGTTATTTTTCTGTTTACGTCGAAGAACTTTTTTAAAATGTTTCTTCCGAAAAAGGACTCACTGTTTCTTTTAACTTTTATAAATTACTTTTAGAGTACCTACCTAGTTATTTAAAGTTTAGTTTTAATTTTAAATCAAAATTAAATGAGACATTAAAATTTATGATTTTTTTAAAAAAAAAAAAGAAGAGAAAATGAATAAATCCATTGAGATCTAAGTACTCCGCGTGATTGTAATTTGGACAGTTATGTTCTATAGTAATTGCCGCTTGCCGCCCGCACAATAATTCCAGGTAGAGAGGAAATTATTTCTGTAATATACTACCTGACACAGTGAAGCGTGGTAATACTATTTTATCACCTTCTTCGATTGTTATAATATTTAATATTTACTACGTTTTCATGATGTTTAAATACAGATTGAATANAATATTTTTTTATATTCTGTTTTTAAAATTACTTGCTTAAACTGATTACACTTCAAATTACGATTAAGTTGCAACTGCTCTAGAAGTATTTTATGGCTTTAATTTAAAATATATCTCAAATAACTTGTGTAGAGGATCTTGTATTAAATCTCTTTCAACACTGCAAAATTGAATGGCAATTATTTGATCAAAGTTATAGTTATGACTTTTCCGCAAGTATATCTATTATCATTTTAGTCCGGAAAGATGTAAAAAAGTATATATATAATTGCGTTCTTATATCTAAATATAGATAGTAGTGTGATGCTAAATTGTGCTATTAATTTGAAATAATCCTATTTAATATTATTGATATATGATATTATCTCATTGCCTTTAACTATTTTAAATTCGCAAGAGCCTGAATATCATCCCTAATTTTTAAGTAAGAATCGTGAAAATAAGAAGATTTATAACGGCATTGAAGGTAGGAATAGTGTTCCGGTATGTTACCAGTCAACTGTTCCGACTATACAGAAGAAGTAAAGATTTCACGACCTCATTTTTCCGGTCGTGAATAGTTGTACAAGAGATAGGAGATTCGATCCGCATATACAAGAAGCCTACGTGAACTATCTCTTGTACTCTTCCCTACTGTTATTGTAGCAACTTCTCATTGTATTTTTCACCCAGTTCAATAACAGATGAAATATATGATGAATACCTATATTCATTCTTCAGCTTATCCTGTTTAAGTCTTCTGGTATGTAGATGTATTACGTTGTTCATATTATTATATTACAGATATATTATACACTATATTACAGTAAAATAGGCTGAAGCGACATGCAATGATTACGAATAAAAAAAAAAGTGTACATAACGTTTTCTTGTGATCAATCGATTGAGAATATATATTTTTATGTTCGTCATAAAAAAGAATAGTTCTCGTCAAAAAAGCATTATCATAGAATATTTGCTTCATTATTTTATGTTATGTTTTGGGTTCTACGTAGAACAAGTTTAAGGCCATTTTTTTTTATTTATTAGTAATTTATTAATTAATATTCCGTATGAATATGAATAGGTCCCGTTAAAGTAGAATATTAAGGAAAAACTTAAAATCATAACTTAAGAATGTAAAATTTAAATATTCCTAGTGGTCGATGCTTTACTTAGTGGTGTATTGTGGTGGTTTAATCAGTTTAAGTATAGAAGAATTTAATATTTAAATATTAAATCTAAAGAAATTCTTATTTCCCTACGATAAGTACTATTAACAAGGAAAACATTTAATGAGTTCTTATAAACCTAATAGTATAGCAATATGGTATACAAAAACAAAAAGTATACCCTATATAATACAACAGCAATTTATTACCGTGTTTGCACACTGCAATAGGCTACACAACTTGTGAGAGACACCGAGGGATGTGCCACGCAAGCGTGACACATAGGAACTGTTCCAACACCAGACAAACGTCACAAAGATGTTGGCTCGGCAAAACGCCATGTCCTGCATCGTTTCGTCGCTACCGACTCATCAGGGGCCCGACGATGCCCACCCAACTCTGGACCTATACCATATCAAGAAAATCATATATAGGACTTA
>KZ651867.1:195443-207180 GCA_001010745.2 Gerris buenoi
CCATAAAGGGTGGTATATATATATATATATATATACAAATCCGAATATCTCGGATAACCAACATGTTAAACATTTTCAATTTACTTTAATTAAATATGTATAAGATAAACAGACTAAACAAAACCACAAATGCAAATGACCTACCTTTCGCATTTAACTCAATGCCCTACTTACATAATCATTGATCAGATTAATCGATAAAAATAAATATCAAAATATCAATTAGGATTCAGTTACCTTTCAATATAAATTTTGCAACTTTTTAGAAGTATTAGCATTTTTTTTTTCAAATATTTGAGTAAAATTTAAATTTAATTAACTCTTTAGAACCATAAAAAAAGAAAAAAAAAATTATAGTTAGCTAGTTAACATATTTACGTAAACTAATATACATTAAAGAACTTGACCAAAATAATATTTATAGCTAAAGATGCCTTTGGATGTAGAGCCTCCAAATTGTCAAGTAACAAGAGGGATGGCAAATCAGGCGGAAATGTCCACTCCATCTTTTTATTTTATAGTATCATAATATTTGGTACATGACAGGGAAAGTGTAGATGAATGGCATTTTTCCAACACAAGGCTTCCTAGAGCTGTGCGCATAAGCTTCAACTAGAAAGTTCTTGAAATTACTCAATAGATTTTATCTTCCACGTTTTTTCCGTCTTAATATTAGTTTCACACACTCTAGTATTAGCAACCCTAGAAATAAGTGTAGGGTCCTTTCACTTTTAAGTAGATAACTAGTAAGTACAAAGATCGGGTGAGTTACCAGCGTTTGTAATCTAAAAATACATATTATGCAAGTTGATGCATGCATGGCTTATGGTTAATCGTTGGATAGTTTAAAATAAAATTAATTAGAAAAAAGGATAGTGATGAATAAAATAGTGCTTCTTTATCTTAGTTACAGCGCCGGCGTTATAGAGATATCACGCTACGTTAGACAAGCTATTAGCCTTATGGGTATTAACTTATGGGTTTACTCTAATGAACTCATTTACCTATTTCCAAAACTCACAACCCATTATTATAAGTCAAAATAATTCAATGCTATGAGTTACAGTAGAGTACCTGTTTTTAGTAGAAGACATATTATTAAAGCGCAAAAACATCAAAATAGTTTAATGCCATGAGTTTCAATAGAGTACCTGTTTTTTGTAGAAGGCATTAAAACTCAAAAACGATTAGATTAATTCGTCTTTAACAAATTATAGCAAAACAAAGAAAAATTGGTAAAAGGACTCTTCTCCTGTATTTTTTTCGTGTTCGTTTCATTGAATGTGCAATGTACAGAGTACTGTGCATGTTATTGTTTTTCAATTTTGCTCTTTTAAATTATTACTTCGTTTCTGTTTCTAGTTCAGAGTTTATTATAGTTCTTTACACAAATGATCCTTTGATTTAGACTGGACAAAGGAAAATAATTATATGAGGCAGTGGCCAAATTTAAATGTTTATTAAGAGGTAATGACTTGAAAATTGTTGGTCTCATCATTAATATAAACAAATATGAGAATTTGATGAGAAATATGAATGAATTTGATTAAAGATAATTTTGCTAAAAACGTTAGTTTAGAATGGTGATAAGAGTAATTTGCAACAGATCATTTTCAAATGACTAATAATGATCAACTGTCTTCAAAATTATTCCTGTAATGAGTTCGTTGGGATTCACAAAATATTTGACATGGTCTCATCCGGAAGATCTAAATTTATTACTCCTGCGGAAACCGCTAGAAAACATGAACAAAATGTATATCATGGTCTCATCCGGAAAATCTAGCTGAGGACACCGCTATTTATTCTACACTATAAAAAACATGAACTTTTAAAGTACTTTTAGATTTAAATAATTATTATAAAATAATTAGTTCTGTTTTCAAATAGGATTGAAAACGTAATGAAATCTCAATCATGCTTGAAAATGCTGTTTTCAAACATTTTTCAAAAATTAATGTGGATTGATAATGCTGTATTTTTAACGTTATGAAAACTCAATCTGGATTGATAACGCTGTTTTTGAAAAGTATAGTATCTACGGACGATGAAGCATTTTTCAATAATTCAATCGTATTTCTTAATAAAAACGCTTTCAATTAATAACTTTAGATATAAATTGAATGATTCAAGATTTGCCTTTAATACATAGATAACAATCCTCGTAATGCAGACTACTTAATAATTACTTTTTGAAAAAGTTTTAAAGACAGCGATAAATTGTTCTTTGTACAACGTTTTTCCAAAACTAGTAACTTTTATAATATAAAAGATAGTTTCGTTCATTTAAAATAACTCACGGCCAATTACTCTGGAATTGTTTCGAAACAAGAAATATGTATTATGTGCAACTTATGGGTTTAACAAATACATTAATATACAATTTATATAAAATATTGTCTCCTTTTGTAATCTATTATTTTAAGAGAACCAAAGAAACGAAAATTATTTCAGTTATTTATCACAAGAATTTTTATAAATGCAATGCAATATTACGCAGTCTGGCTGTAAAGTTTTTTTTAATAAATACTTTTACTGAATGCTGTTCAGTTTATTTTCAGTATTGGTTGGCAACTGGTACTTGCTTAGGACTGGTTTGTGAAGTCCATAAGTGCGACTGGTTTGTGTGTAACCAGTCCTCAGATTACGCAATCTCTTCTCCTTGTCTTAAGGTTCTGTATCGTTCCTATTCCACGAATAAATTGAGGACACCAACTCTTTCAGACCTGCTTTTTTTATGTGATTTTTTATTTTTTTGAAAAAAAGGAGAAGAAGTCATCTTTGGAACCATTAACATTATTCTCCGTCTAGATTCCAAGTTTTCAACATCATTAATTTTGCCTTTTGTACAAATCCCCCCAGGGGGGGGGGGGTCTTTTTTTTAATTCCCCCCTACTTAAACTTCTTTGCTCTTTAGCCTTGATCTTTAGAACGAAATGTAAAAAAAGACCTCTATATTTTATTCCTTTTTTGTTAATATATTTTTCATAAATTTTGTAATAAAATTTAAACATTAATTTGGCATTGCTTGAGTTATTCTGAAAGTTTTGTTTTTTGACAAATAATTTAAAGGAATAAAAAATATAGTTGGTCAATTAATGTGAAACGTATAGCTTCCTTGCTTGCGATAATTATATTATGCTTTTACAACCCATTATCGTCTAATTAATTTAATTTATTTTATTTTGCATGCATTGCTTTTCACATGAATTATAACACATGCAAATTATCCAAAGTTGTCTATTCCACCAAATTCCTTAAAAATTTGATAGGTAAGTAAGTACATGTACATTTGAAAAAAATTGCGCGCATGTAAAGGACAAACCAATGGACAATAGACTAATTATGACCTATCACTCAAATTTAATTTGGGATGATTAGTTTTTAGGATGGTCCAGCTAGTTGGATCTGTTAAAAGTTGGGAACATTTAACTTATTAGATTATTGGATATGTTGTACAGTTTGACCAATATCAAGTAGATGGTAGTTTGTCACTTAATAGGTTGGTTAGTTAAATATTACTCGAAATCAAAGTGTTCCCCTGTCAAGGGACAAACTACCATCAACTTGATAATTGGTCTACTAACTAAGTTAAAACACTGTGTCCACCATAAAGGGTGGGATATGGCTGTTCTCCACCGGTTTGTTTTTTTTCAAATGCCTATTGCGAAGCTATGTCCTGCAAACAAACGTAGCCGACCACATCTTCTTTAAAGGCATCAAAACATTTACTTATACTCAAAATTCTAGCTTGATGTTAGTCACACACTTTTTTGTTCGCTATCTTCTGGACTGAAATGGTTAATTTTATATATTAGCGGTTTACAGTTTTAAATCAACTTTAACGATCATTGTAGTTGATCGCTTACCACATCATAACAGTAATGATGCTATCGAGACTAATATTTGTCAAATAAATCTTTGACTAATAGTCAGAGTTAGTTCGGTTAAAGTCAATGACTATATTAAGTACTATACAGTATCAATAAAATTGACTTGCACGAGGTTGTAATAATTTAGTATACCCAAAGCTGGATTTAACCATTTATATACGTCGGAACATAAAATGATTTCGTGTTGAACATCATTTAAATCATAAAAGGAGTGAAGGTCCAATGAACCTGTTTCAAATTTAAACAACCTGCCTTCAGATTTAATGCCAGGCTCATTATAAAAATTGAAACGAATAACATTTCATCAATTGCTTAATACATAATAATTTATCCGGATAGTTGCAGCCCACACGTACTAACTCAATGACAATATTCCGTGGAGATTATGTTCTGGGAGGTATGTTCTGTTGGTGTTGCCAATGCCTTACTATGGAGTGGGAAGGTGTTGCAAGTGGGTGTAGAGTCCTAAGAATTGGCATGAGGCCTTCAACAAGACAGGTCAGGTCTATACATGCTTCAACGGACTTTGAACCGGACTCAACCACCGCTTTTCCTTATATTAATCTATAGCCAACTTGTCCAACCATATGTTGTTATTGACATCATTTTAATTAGTTAACTAAAGCCATTTCTAATTAAAATTATAATGTATTTGATATCTATAGATGAAATCAAGTGGTTTCAGTCAACCTCTGTGATTCATTATTATCAGAAACAAATTCTAGAAACTAAAATAATTATTTCCTGTTATTGAAATAATTCATATGAACTCAAATATAATGTGTTCCACCCCTGCTTATTGTTGAGTAAAATTACTAATTTTTCGATGATAAATTATATTAAAAAAGACCAGCCATGTACCATGACTTAATGAGCAAATTTTCATAGAAAATCTGAGTGTTATTGGATTATGATAAACTAGGAAAATTTTGGTTTAGAATGTGGATACAAATTCTAGCTATCGAACTCATCCTTTCTTTTGATATTATTGATATTTTTTTGTAAGTGCATTCTAGGGTGGTATATAGTCTGGAGTGACACGCGCATATATACATATATATATACAACTACAAGAATCACTGAGACTCAGATTCTCACGAGAATTTTAGTTGAAATTTAAAAATTAAATAAGTGAATGGTGTGTAAAATGTTAACTAGATGGTGTGTAGAATGTGATAGAATTGTTTAATGCTTGGAATCAATGAAACATATGTAAAAAGCTTGAAAATGACCCAAAGGGCTTTAAATATAGCAAATTGTTTCAACATGTGTGGATTTTAATTAAAAAACATAGTATCCAATAGACCAGGATAAGAAGAAATCCACAGTTTACTAATTCACATACATACATAAAAAGGTGGTTTAAAAATTGTCTAAAACGGATTTCCATGGAAAAAAAATTTCAAAAATTTGAAGCTATTGTAATAGTTTAATTTGCTTAGAAAATTCACTAAAAGATGTTTTAAATATATTTAATTTGTATTAAGGAATAATAGTTCCAAAATTCCCAAGTTTATTTTTGTTTTTAAACATTGGCAATATTGGTTATTAGATTTTGTTGTGTGAAGTATTTAGAATTGTTATGTCTATTGTTTTTACGTTTCAACTTGAGCTGTCAAGTTTTGTAATTGATTTCAGATGACATGAAAGTAAGCAGTCTTGTTTTGGAGTTTTGATTAAAAAGTTTTATTCTACCAATTTCTTATGCACTTAATGTAGCACTCAATACATAAAGTACTTACTTATTTTGATATGTTAGTCCTATTTTCTAAGAAATAAGTGATGACATTGACGTTGAAGGTTTTAGTTTAATAATATAATACAATTTTTAGTCTAAGTATTGGGAGTGAAGTGTCAGATATTTTATATCCAATATGGAAGGATCTGGAATAACCAGAATGCCATTATGATGATTACTGGCAACCTGCCAGTAATCATCACCTGAACTGGAATCCCTGAGAACACTTCAGAAACATTAAGTTTGATCATCTTAATCCTCATGATCAAGTGGTTCTGCAGCAAAATTAGAATCTTGGTAATAGAATTACAGTTATCTAACAAGGATAACTCAAGCCGCTAACAAGGTTTAAATTTATTCGAGTGCTGAGATTAGGCAGTCCTTTTTCTCCGTAAAAACATTTTTAATCAACTCGAAGCCTTTGCAGTACCGCTAAAGGTTAGAACTTCGACATTTCATTTCGAGAGATTACGTAGGATTCGGACTTCTGAAACTTTAATAAGGTTCGTTTCTTCAAAGCATTAATTTTATCAAAGCTTCTTCTTATCTGGTCTAGTTCATCTTCAGAAGCACTTCTGGTTTGATTGTTCTCGCGTATCTAGAAGGATCGCATCGATTTAAATGCGTCAGGTCTGGAGGTCGTAGCGGGTTCCATCTCCTTTATGACGTGGGCCGCTCTGTTCCCATATCTGTCGGTCGATCGTGACCGTAGGCCGAACCCTAACGGCCCACGGTCACGGGGAGCTCTGTGGGTTGAATTCTCTTGCGTCATCAAGTGCCCACGCCTTTCTGTTCGCGCTACCCAGAAACCAGCTTCTCCCTCCTCGGCTTTTTTACAACTGCAATTACCATAAATTCACGCAATAGTTGCCGAGTGCAGAGCACAACGCCCCAACCTCGTTCTCCTTTCACATTCGTACTTAGCTTTAATCTAGTCCGATAAAAGTAATGCACCTACATTTATCCTACCTACATATTTATTGTTTTCAACCACTCAATATTTGCCGGCCTTTCCCAACATAGTGTGGATTCTGCCAGATTCGTTAAAGAGCATCAAAATAAAAACTGATGTGGATATATAAATAAGCTTGGAGGATATATATTTAAAACTTGTGTTATGTATTTGATGCATCGCCAGCAGCACTTAGAAAGTAAGACGTCCTTCAAAATGTTAAAATGCAATAAAGACCACAATCTCAATCACTCAAACAATTTTACTCAAGGACGAATAAAAATCTTTCAGCTTAGCTGCAATTTTAAATACCATAATAATTAAAATTATGAAAAAGCACATAAATACTTCGTCATCTTTGTACTGCTAAATTTCAGCACAGTTTCATTTTGAAGCTTACAAGAATAAGAATACCGTATTGTGATAAAATAAAAAAGAAAAAAAAACACAATAATAAAATAATAGGTGATCCATTATTAATTTAAGAGTTGTAATTCCCGTTAGTTAGAGCGACATGTCAAGGTCAACTCAGAACCGTTTAGCAAATAAAACTCTAGCAAGGTCGATCCTTCCTATTCCAAAATACAATTTACTTTGAATAAACAGTAATAACAGAAAATACAGTCTATTATTTTTTATATTAACCATTTTAATACATTTTATACATAAAGATCCTCCAACTGATACGTAGTAATTAACTATTAAGTATTACGCAACTATGGCAATAAAGAATAAATTAATAATCATAAATCTAAACAAAAGATCAAAAGTCAAATAAATAAATGTTTAATTTCATTATTTTAATACTTTATTTATAGATGTGGTGAAGTTATAATTTAACCAACTTCATGAATGAGAATGATTTTTATGTAGAAAAAGTTGAAACTACATCTTACCTTTTAGTTGTCTAGGAATCTTTATAACCAACAAGATACATCATAATCCCAGCTAAAAAGGATTTAAAGGAATTNTTAAACATTCCGATCTCTAATATAGAAATTATTCTCCTTTTGTACGGTCCATATAGGAACCTCTCTATATCTTCCAAAAAAAGAATAAATATATATATATATATATATATATATCCCTCAATAATTATAATTATTTTTATTTATATATAATATTTTATTTCACCCACAATCTTAGAACAGTTAAACACCGTTATTTAAGCTCCTTAAAGACTTTAAAAAAATTAGACCAGGTAAAGTTTTAGTATCAACCAATGTTAGATCAACTAAACTTAATTTGAGATAGGTTTAAATTATAAGTAGGTACTATCTCTAATAGTGCCTAAGTACATTTTCAACTTTATACCACTTTGGTGGAAACGGTGATTTTGGATACTAAAAATTAAGAATAAAATACCGTAAAATGATTGAGCCTGAAGGCAGACTTACCTACCTTAAGATTAAAAAGATAGCCAAGGAATCCATGTTCCTTTTAGAAATTATTTAAATAAGATAAAGGAAACAGTTAGCTTTAAACGTCCTTGGAAAGGGTCTGAATTAGCATTTTTGGGGTATTATCTTCTACTTTATCAAAATAAATGTGATACTATATGAACATTTAAAAAATTTATACATTAATTATTTTAATCACTTATATATTCCCATAATATAATTAATGAACTTAATTTACAGAAGGTCAAAAGGTCAAATAAATTGATAGATAAAAAAGTAAAATTATTTTTGAAATTTTACAGCTATACACAAAGGTTTTCTAAAGATGCAGTGGGCAGATAGAATTTCAAAAAAGCAGAAATCAAATTGGAGGACGAATTTTTGACTAAATGTTTGGTCATTTATAACTTGGATATTTTCGTGGGCGGTTTATTTCCGTTTTTTGACATTTTTCAAGATAAATAAGACAATCTTCGCTTGACTTCATTAAACTGTTATGAAATCTAGCTCTTTTATATTTCTCACTTTTTAACAGGATTATCTGATTTTATTTGTTATCCAGAGATAAATAATTTATCATTCAACACAGTTAATTTGGATTACATTCTTGAATTCACAAAATGACTTAGTTACTGACGATTACGAAAAAATAATTTAAAATGACACGGAATCCTTCCTTATATTAATCAAAGGTTTTTTTAATGTTCAATCTAATTTTTTTTTAAGAACAATACAATTGAAAGTGTTTCTTGGAATCCTGACATTGTATCTCTGCAGATGGAAAGGGAAAATGAATTTACGTCTGTTAACGTTAATTAATCCAAATGAAATGCTCCAGAATGAGATAAGAACTCTTAAAGATGACGTGAGTCCGTTGCCAGCCAAGGGTGAAAAAAGCAAGAGTTTTCGGGGTGGCTGTACGGAAGGATTTAGAAAGCAGAACGGCATCTAACGTACAGTATACTCTTGCCCAATACTGTGTAGCCTTCGCACAATCTACGGATATGCAGGAGCGCATCCTTCCTTTTTTTTATACAACAAATTAATGATTACAAAAACAATTTTCACTTTCATCCTTCTTCCATTTAGATCCTTTTATCCTTAGTTACCATCTAAGAATTAGTAGGCAGAAGCCTAACGAGGAAGTTGTTTATTTCTTTTATGGAAGGATGTGAAGACTTCGTCCTTATACAGAGGTGGTTATACGTGCTATAAATTCAATTAAGTCTAAAAGACATAACTTTAAATGCCTTTCAGAATTATAAATGACAATTTATGCTATTCTCTTCCAACCTATTGATTTATACTGACGGGCAAATTAAAGTAAATTAGAAATATTTTGCGAGTAACACACTATTAAAATATGTTTTATTACCTTCTTAAGTAGGTATATTATCTGTAATAGCATTCACAATTAATTACAATCCAATATTTCCTTAGGTAACATGATCCACTTTGTTTGAGGTTAACCCCCTTTGTGGTTTTTTAACCCGATTTTTGAGGTGTCCTCAGAGAATGAAATTTAAAATTATAAACTATTGCTCTGATATATAATGTAATTTTAGATGCGCCATCCGGAATATTCATTATTGTTTCTTATAATAATGTCCAATTCTTATTAACTGTGAATAAAACTCAACAAATAACTATAAGTAGGTATATTGTCAAAGCCTTTTTAAAATATTTGATATTGTGTAAAAAAAAATATAATAAATATTGATAATATACCATAGATTAGAGATATCAATTCCGATCTAGACAATGTCATCAATTAGATCAATTCCACAAAGTTTCGCTCACAAATTTTTTCACAATATTATAACCGAATAAAGAAAATTTATTTTTATGTATATTATTCTCAATCTGTTACATTAGAGGGCATTTTTGGTCTCGTATCTGTCTATCCGTCATCGTTTTTGCATATCACCTTATAATTTCAATAAAATTGAGATGGTCGGTCATATTAGCCCACTGAAGGTTCATATGAGTTTTAGTACATACATTTTAAAAATAAATATGACTGTACTAGCAATCGAAACAGGACAAACTTTCAATACCATGTAGGATTACTTTATATTTTATTCAAGAGACTATGCGTCCAATAACAGGACACGAGAAAGATATGAGTCACACTAATTAATTGGGAGATTATTTTACTAACACTTATATTGTATATTGTATCCGCTAGTTAAAAGCGACAAAGATATGCTAATCAAGAACTATAATTTTACCTCATAACATTCAAGAAAATTGTCATGCGAAGATTGCTCATCTATACTTTTCTACAGGGCATCTAATCTATATCCTTGTCAATCAGTTTAAGTCGTGTACCATTTGTTCTAAAGAAATCTTTTTACCTCTTCTCTTCGGAAAAAAGCTTCTAATCTTCTTTATCCGAGTGTGAAACACGATTTAGGATTGGAGGCCGATCAAGAATACAGAATAAAAAAGGACATAGTCAAGAAGAAAAAATATCGAGTCAATTTGAATGGAACGAGTCGTACTTTAAAGTCGAACCTTAAAAGGTTTAAGACTCGTAGCCTTGGATCTTGTTGATTACTTAGCCCTGAATTCTGCCAATCAAAGTCAGATTTAGATATCCATTTAAAGGAATTCCAAACCTTTTATATTTAATTATTTAAATCTATCTTACTCAAATGATTAATGGAAAAATATTTATATCCTGAATGAAATCAATTTCATAGTTTTTTTTTATTAAATATAATATATTATGCGTCTAGAGAAAATAGCAGTCTTATTTTCTTACTTATCTAAAACAGCGACCACCCATTTTCGACAGCTCACTTCTACGGATAACTGCTATTAAGGAAATTTGGGTTCTCTCAAACCTTAAATTATCTACCTAACAACTCGTGATCCAGGTAATAGCTTAGATCTCATCCGCGCTTCTTGTCCCTTCTTTAATTTATGAGTTTACCTAAAAAAAAATATTTATATATTTAAGGTTTTAATAAGTAAACAGATATTTTTCAATTGATAATTTAGCAGATTGATAAATAAATAGATTTTTATTAATAAAACGCCATATTACAAGTAAAATAAAATTCATTTATAAATTGATTAGGAAATATAGTTTATTCACGTTCTAGTGGAGATGCCCTCAAAAGAATGTAAAAGATGAAAGAGCTGCATGATAATCTGTTCCCTTATTGTTAAAGACGCTGTGTACGAGACGTGTTGTACAACAAACTCATACACACAATACACAGTCTAACTGGTCTATCTAAGACGTTTTGATTTTATAAACAAGTTTGTCAAACTTATTGTTTTATAAAAAAGTTTGTGTTTATTACTAAAGCAATTTGCTCAACGTGTTTGTAGAGTCCTTTATTAATAGTAAATAATTATATACCTATGCATAAGTTTTCGATTTACCGATTAAGTTTTCGATTTACCGATTAAGTTTTCGATTTAACGATTAAGTTTTAGATTTACCGATTAAGTTTTGGATTTACCGATTAAGTTTTCGATTTACCGATTAAGTCTTTTGATTTACCGATTAAGTTTTGGATTGACCGATGTTACAGAAAAAAATATATATATTCTTCAAGGTATGACATAAAAAGTCCTTGTATATCATCTTGTTATCGTACCCTCTTCTTGCGTTATTAGGAAGAAGAAAAATAAATTTTCACGAAAGTGGCAGATCAAATACTTTTATTTTAGGTTTCTGTACAAAGTACAAAAAGAAACCTTATATAACGGCTCTGCCTGTCCGTCTGGTGGCTGTACG
>KZ651867.1:217071-230329 GCA_001010745.2 Gerris buenoi
CCCCCCAATTTTCCGATATTCTCGCAGTATCAAAACACAATTCTAATAGTAAGACTAGTAATATTTGTATTTAAAAACATTACTTTACCTTTAATATTTAAAATTAAATGCATTTATATCAAAAATTATAGAGAAAAACATGTAAAGAGTAAAAATAATAACGTAATTAAAAATCTATTAGCATTATATAGTCATACATAAACTTACACACACACATATTCCATATTTAGGTTCAAATTTTGAAATACAATTATTTCAAACTAGAATAGACCAAAGGGAAAACATTACATTAATACACTAAAACGTTAAAGATATAATATCTCATAAATAACTAAACTAGATAACAACTGCTATAACCTTGCTATAGTGTACTTTATTTTAAAGTAACTTTCTATAGCCATTCTCTCTAATAAATAAATAAATAAATAAATAAATGAAATGCATAGATTCAGGACACGGTCATTTTATTCTCAATCGGAATTATATATTTCGTAACACGTTCGTAAATTTAACACTGGAGAATTATCAGTTTACAATCAGTAGAAATAGATATTTTAGTGAAAGGTTTCTTTCTGCATAACACTCGCTTTGAAAATGACCTTCAGATATTAGTTCTTTAGTTACCGTCTACCCTTTTACTATTATGATATTGTACATGAAGTAAAGAAATTGAATACGATATAATTTTTGCTTCCAAGTTTACAAAGATTACGGAAGCATTGGCATGATTAAGAAGAAGAACTAACATTTATCATGCCTTCACAATATTTCCAAAAATATAAACTATTTAAGGATAATTTAGCGATCAAATATTTATTCAATAAGACCCCTTGATTAAAGAACCTGACTATCATTTAGTGATTATTGAAGTGTAATTAATTTTGATTTAATTCAGTTTTATAAAAATAATGCAGATGAGTTAAGTATTAATATAATAACCTTCACCCCACGCTCTTTACTGGGGCTCATATCTCGGAATCGGTGGCTATTTTTCTGTGTGCTTACATATTAAATATTATCCATGTAGGTCAAGGTAATAAATTATATGCCTAAACAGTTTCGTTTCCATACATATTCTTATTCTGTACCTCAAATGAGGAAACCGTAATATTTAATTGTAAATATTTCTATTTATATTACCCGCTTTTTTCAATAGGGCGACGTGGGATATAGAACCAGAAAATCTCAAGGGATTTGTTCATTTAAAAAGCCAATACACACAATACACACTTATTACGAGCGTATATAATGTTTTTTGTATCCATTATTCTTTAATGTTACTATAAACAACAAAATAATTATGATTAATCCTCATAGGAAGTAATGAGTAGAACAATAACTTGAGTAGGCGATATCAAGGACCGATCCGAGTCGGTAGTTAAATCAGCTGACCGAGCATGAAGCGAAGGTTAGGCTCGCTATATCCACAAAGTGAGATTCGCACAGGTCTCGATGCCACAGATCTCACGCATCATAATATTTTATTATTCTAAGATTATTTAATTACTTACAAAACAATCGTAATAAAAGAGTAAAAGAGGTCTGACTGGTAATTAAGCATTGTTTGCCTCACAACAGCTACGAATCAAACCGTTATAGTAGTAAAAACGAATTATTCACGTGCAAAATAGCTTTGTCCATTTTGCTTTCAGCCTTAACTAAATAAACGGAAGCATTGATATTATTCTAAAGAACGAAATGTTTTTATATCCCCGAATTCAAATATTCCTAGACTGAACTCCGATATAAGTGAACTTGCTCGGACTCGCGCGCAGAGTAAATGCCACCTAATGAAATTTGGATGGTTAATAAAACAACTGGTAGTAATCAACAACTATTTCTTAAATCGGGAGAGTACCTACTTTAATCTGATTTTGAAAAAAATTGGATAGTTTGTTCAAAGTAGCTTCTAGATGGGACCCCATATTATATTTCATATATTTCAACCCTCTGCACACATTTAATATTGAATAAAAATAAATTTGACCCCACTGGGTTTCGAAAGAGGTCTAAACCACCACACATTCATTTCCCAACGGGACCTCAATATTCTGACGTGAGGAAGCTATGTGCCACATTATTTTGCAGATTTTAGTCTGATCATTTGCCTGTAATCTTGTGGATTTTTAAAAGGTAGCTTGATAAAAGTTTTTTAACTAAATAAAAAGGTATTAGTTTTTAAAAAATAATTGAAAAAAATTCCGTTTAAACTTGAATAATTAGATAAATTTATTAAAAAGTGCAATGTATTGATACTAATTCGTCAAAATATTTACCTCGACAAATAATTAATAATTATCTCCGCGTTACTTAAGCCATAACAATATCTTTAAAAGCTAAGATACCTAAGTAAAGTAATAAGGAATGTAGAATTATGGTTTCCAATTTGTTAATGAGGAATTATCATGTAATTAATATAGTTAATCATAAACTTTTGGAGTTAATGAGATATTGTAATTTTAGTTATTTACTATCTATAATTTTATAAAAACTGTATATTTTCCCAGAGTACTGAAAATCATTTATGCAATTGGCATTTTTTTTTTTAAAGCTTTATGCTAATTATGTAAACCATGAACAAGCTGTTGCATTAATGAAGAGAAATATCAGTGGTTATAGCAATATTTTTATGAAAAATAAATACATATATTACAAAATATTTTCAAAGGTATAAACCCCTTTTAAAATGAACATGACTCATTTAAAAATCGGTATATTTAATACCAACGTGGTAAGAGTAATTTTAAAAATATTATAAATATAATTTAGATAGTAATTATTACTGTAATTCTTCATTTATTCCTTTCTCACGTATGTAATAAAGAAAAATTATTGTAATGGGAAGGTTTTTTTTTTTGCCAAAATCAATTTTGCGGTATTGTTAGATTAACACGATTTGAGGTCGAAAAAACTTGTATTCTGTCCTTTGCCTTTTGTCTGATCAGCCTAAACTACTAGACCAATTTTAATACAATTTGGCAACCTCGAGGAGACATCGAGAGAAATGAATTTTTACTCATTTGGAGGTGCTGCCACAAAAAGATCTTAAAAAACCTTTTTGCACTTTTCACTACAGACTTTTTTTCAAGAAGAAGCAATAAACTTTATTTGTAATTAGATGTTGTGTTTCTGAGAAAACTATGAGAGTGTGGGGTTCGAATCCCCGTTGGGTAAGATTATTTTTTATAATACATTTCGATAAAATTATCAATAATAATTAGAATTAACAACGATAACCCAGAAAAACTAAGTAATGAAAATCACACGGGATTTATTATTTACAGAGGAAAGTTTAATATGGGTAGTGAAAGACGAGTAATTACTGATATTTTAGTTATTACTAATTACATACTTACCTTTTAATAATTTCTCTATTTTGCAATCGAGATTTGTTTGTGTCCATATAATAATAATGAAGATACTATATCAATTATAATAGAATAAAATTTTATTTTATTAAGGCTTGATTTAAATATTTATCATATTGCTTAGTATATACTATTAATAATTATAGTTAAACTTACATAAATCGAAATGAATCAAGAAACTCCATGTTACACTTACCTGAAAAAAAATAAATAATACATACATAAGTAATTTTATTTATAGAAATTTATTATAAAATTAATTTTATTTTTAAGTAAATTCGATGTATTTAACACAAAATAAGTTGGCTTCATTTAACAATAAAATATTATATTATTCATTTGACTAATAAAACATAGTTATATAATGATATATATAGGTATTTTAAATTAATATATATAGTTTAGACACAAGATTGTTTAATATATATATTTATGAAGGATATACGTTCATTTTATCGTAAGGTCGGACTCCTCCCCTACAAGTCTTTTCCTTATGAGCAAATATACTTTCTATTCTATAATGGCCTGATATGATCAATAATTGATAATTGATGATCTATAATTGGCGATGATAACTTAAATAATAGTAAAGCTTAAGTCCAGGTTAGCTTTAATAATTGATTGTGAAGTGTGTAGCTATAATTGTAAGATGACTATATTTAATTTTGTTTATTATTTTATTTATCTTTTTTTCAATATTGATTTATTATAAACTCTAACTTACTTACCATCAATTACTCTGAACAAAATGTAATTCCTTCTTAATGTAATTTTAACTGACATTAATTTTAAATTTAAAAAAAATTATAATAGGAATATTAAAATGAAATGTGCCTTCAACGGCACTTTAATTTTCTTCTACATATGACTTTATTGCTGTGTTTTTATATTTTATTAAATAACCTTTTATTCGTTCTATGTGTGGCCATTCAATAATAATACATTTAATTAGAAAAATTATATGTATCTCAATATTACCTCTAAGCTAGTAGGAAACAACTAACATACGTTAGCTAGGTTAATTATTAATTATAAAAGATGCAAGACGTAATTCATAAAAAACCAATTCAAAAATTATCATAATTTATTTTAATATTAAAGATTTTTAGGGCCCTTATAAGCTATAAAAGAGTTTTATCGAGACAATTATTTCAGTTCATATTAAGGAAGAAATTATTATTTCTTATTACCTTCTAATAAAGGTTTTATAGAGGCCATAGAAGTGTATTTTATTAATTTAATTCAATTTAGGCTTAATGAAGATTTTTTAAGCTCATTTTTATTGAATTAAAACTTGTTCTTTTTACGACTTTTGCAGAGTATTATATACATATGTATGTTATTCTTGTTAGATTACAAAAATAGATTTGTAAGGACTAAGCAATCTTCTAAATTTGACGCAATCTTCTTTTTTTTAACAGGTAAAAAAAGAATAATTTTAACAAATTATCCTGTAAACGCCATTAGCAGTTTTCTCATGAAATATCCCTGAAAAAAATGCTGTTGACATTAGTAGAAAGAGGATGTGCCGAAATTCCTTTCTTAGGCCTAAGATTACAGAAAAACAATCTTCCAAACAAGGCTCATTAAAGATCACAAGCGCCCGAGTCACAGTTAACATTATTATACCTATTTTATGAATTTCCTCGTTACACAAATAGAATCGCGTATTTCAGAAATAATGTTCCTTTCTAGTCTTCCTTTCTCAAAGATAAAATTAAATACATTTATATATAAATGTGGTATAAGCAAGGCGTTCACTAAAAAATCAGTATTCACCGTGAACTTATGATCAAAATTTGATGATCCTTCCGTCTGGTAATGACCTATAATGTAATAATAATATAATAAATTATGTATTATAACTGTGCAACATAAATAAAGTCACTTAAAAACCCAAAACTGCTTGGGGCAAAAAATAAGAAGACAAAATAAGGTAACAATCATGTTAATTAATAACATTTTAATGTTTCAATGTGTCGGCTTGGAAAACGAAAACTTAACATGCATAATATAACAAAATAAAAAAATAAAAAAATCTCAAAGATATTTCTATTAATTGGATAAAGTTTTTAATTAAAGCCACAAACCACAGAATACATAATAAGCTGATCTAAAGTAAGATACAATAAAAATTTGATCCTTTATATCCTTTCCTTATTTTTAGAGAAGAAACACTATCTTAAGAACAGCTGCATTGTATTCAAAACTGTTATTAAATTTATGTAATCATGCATCAACTGATCATATTGGGTAATCAAGGCATATATTATATACTTTAAAAGTTATTTTTAGATAAGACACCATGTGTGGTTGAGTTTTAAATTTTATGAATAATTGGAATTTAAATATGAATTTCATCAATTTATGGCTTCTAGATTTAATAAATAACGGTAAAATTAACACCGACAGCACATCTAACTTCAATGCCTAAAATTAATATTAGTTGATTTTAATTTGTAGAACATTTTAAATACTAGACCTGAATAAGAGGCTGAAAGCTGGTTTTAGAGTAAACTTATATTTTTTTCAACGGATACTAACTTCTTATAATAATGGCAAAATAAATTTTTTTATATACCAACTTCGTTTTTAAATTTTCTGTCATAAATCATAAATTTGAAACCTGCGTCAAAATGAAGATTGTAAATATGCGAGATATGTCAAAACAAATAAAATAACTTGCGGTTTTTTTCCGATCTAACTTTCCATACAGCAAAATTTGCTGAAAACGAATTGAATTCTGTTGAAAGATGGCTAAAAGTATTAAAATAATGCATTGTCATCGTGTTCTGAGCTTCTCTAAACGTTTCAAATGTCTAGCTACTCGCGGGAAGTTAGTTAAAAATCGATTGCAAGATTTGTACTGGACAAACAAACAAACAAGAAAGCAAGCTAGTAAAAACGTAGTAAAAAATACATGTTTTGATAAATTCAATGACATTAAAGAGGATATATAAACATATATATGCCTGATTTGAAAGGAAGACAATGAACACTCCTTATTTTTCACTAGATAGTTTTATGTATAATTAAGTGGAGCTCGGCACATAAATATTTCCACATTTGACGTAGCTCCTGGGCACTACAGCATCTAAAACAATGGGATCATTACTACCCAGTTTTTATTATTTGGGTAGTTAAGATAAAGTGATCGATAACCTCGCTTAAAAGGTAACATTTATTGAAGGGTTATAAAATTTGTAACTATAGGTCATTTTCTTTATATTGTTTCAAAAACCTACATTGGCGTCCATCCAAAAATCAACAATGCATCATATATTTTATTTATATTATATGTCTACGCTGGAATAGTTATACATTTGGGATTATAGTCGAGGTAATTACATTAAAAGAAGTGATGTTATTTTTTCAGCTTAAGATTAAATATTTTTAATGTATTGAAGATTCCTTATCAAACATAAGGACTTATGGTTTAACCCATATGTTAGTAGCTGCATTTTCTATGTTTTATTTTCTATGTTATTTACGCCTCGATAGATGGTGAGGACAGGAAAGAGCTTCTGATTAGATGAATTAAGTATTACCTATCTACGAAAGAACCGAACAAAACTTATTGCTATTTGTAATTCAGATTTTACCACATTGAGTTTTAATAATTCTTATCCTAATTCGTTTTTTTTTTTAACTATTTTATAGTATGGATCAGTTATCATCTTGACGAACTCAAATGCAAATTAAATAACCCTGCTTTCATTTAATTTTGATTTTATGAAAATTGTGTTCTGAAATCTAAATTTTATAACATTTCATGTTTTAATTATTCATTATCTGAAATTTTATACGTTGTAATGAGCACGAATAATTAAAAATCTTCACAAGGAAGTACGTTATGAAAAGGCGAAGAAACATTTTTGGTTTTTTCCAGCTATACAAGTAGACAACAAAACCGTATTCCTTTTAGTAATCTTCTTGTTGGACTACCTACCTTACTACCTTTGGATTGATGTTACAACAGAATTCATTACGGGAGAATAGGTAATAATCAGTGTTTTGTCACGGTTAGTTCAAGTTCAGGCTGTCAGGTGCGCTGAGCTCCCTTCCCGGGGAAGTACGCATTCAGACAACCATTCATCCCCCACTTGCCGTGTTGCATAACAAGCTATCAGTCCGTTTGTTTATTTCTTTTGTTATTACAATTAACTTTTTCATGGTCGTATTTAAATGGTAAACTGTTTTTTATATGCGTGAGGCTTATTTTGAAGCTTTTACTTTCGTTAAAGGGGTCGGTGGCATCTCAACCTACTTACAAGACAAACCCCTTTATTCAAAAGGGCACTTATTATTATAGAGAGAGGCGAGTTAAAATAATTTATATTTTATTAAATAACCTTTTATTCGTTCTATGTGTGGCCATTCAATAATAATACATTTAATTAGAAAAATTATATGTATCTCAATATTACCTCTAAGCTAGTAGGAAACAACTAACATACGTTAGCTAGGTTAATTATTAATTATAAAAGATGCAAGACGTAATTCATAAAAAACCAATTCAAAAATTATCATAATTTATTTTAATATTAAAGATTTTTAGGGCCCTTATAAGCTATAAAAGAGTTTTATCGAGACAATTATTTCAGTTCATATTAAGGAAGAAATTATTATTTCTTATTACCTTCTAATAAAGGTTTTATAGAGGCCATAGAAGTGTATTTTATTAATTTAATTCAATTTAGGCTTAATGAAGATTTTTTAAGCTCATTTTTATTGAATTAAAACTTGTTCTTTTTACGACTTTTGCAGAGTATTATATACATATGTATGTTATTCTTGTTAGATTACAAAAATAGATTTGTAAGGACTAAGCAATCTTCTAAATTTGACGCAATCTTCTTTTTTTTAACAGGTAAAAAAAGAATAATTTTAACAAATTATCCTGTAAACGCCATTAGCAGTTTTCTCATGAAATATCCCTGAAAAAAATGCTGTTGACATTAGTAGAAAGAGGATGTGCCGAAATTCCTTTCTAAGGCCTAAGATTACAGAAAAACAATCTTCCAAACAAGGCTCATTAAAGATCACAAGCGCCCGAGTCACAGTTAACATTATTATACCTATTTTATGTATTTCCTCGTTACACAAATAGAATCGCGTATTTCAGAAATAATGTTCCTTTCTAGTCTTCCTTTCTCAAAGATAAAATTAAATACATTTATATATAAATGTGGTATAAGCAAGGCGTTCACTAAAAAATCAGTATTCACCGTGAACTTATGATCAAAATTTGATGATCCTTCCGTCTGGTAATGACCTATAATGTAATAATAATATAATAAATTATGTATTATAACTGTGCAACATAAATAAAGTCACTTAAAAACCCAAAACTGCTTGGGGCAAAAAATAGGAAGACAAAATAAGGTAACAATCATGTTAATTAATAACATTTTAATGTTTCAATGTGTCGGCTTGGAAAACGAAAACTTAACATGCATAATATAACAAAATAAAAAAATAAAAAAATCTCAAAGATATTTCTATTAATTGGATAAAGTTTTTAATTAAAGCCACAAACCACAGAATACATAATAAGCTGATCTAAAGTAAGATACAATAAAAATTTGNGGCAAAGAAGTGAACCTCTTCGAACTGTTTTACGGCCACGTTACGGATGATTAACACTGTTAATATCGAAATTGGATCCGCATTGTAAAGCTCGAATCAATGCTCCTTTAAAGAAAATCTTTCCGGTCCAGCTTTATTTTAGGAAGATTTTATATTCTGTGTGACTGATTAATTGTCGTGAGATCCACCATGAGACGGATATGAGCATCACGGAAAGTATTTACAATAAGATAGCTCATTAACTAGGCTGCACTGCTGCTAATTCCAAGTATTTGAGGTTTATCGATATTTTTTTATAAATACACATCTTCTTTCCTGCACTACTATTCAAAAGTTATTTTATACATTTTCAGAAACTTCTTTATTATGCAACCCAAAACCAACGGAGAAAAATATTTAGTAGTGGTTGGAGATGTTCAAGTACATATTTGTTTTACTTTCTGCGTGATTTAATTGTTCCACATTATTTAATTACTGTCTGATGCAATCGTTATTTCAAATCTTCAGCTTTTCCAAGAGGACAAAAATAACGTAAATGTCAGACCTTTTTCAAACAATAATTTAAGCATACCTAATGAGCTTTAGCTCGTAATCTATTGTAGACGATGACGTGAGTGTATAATGTCAGATGTAGTTACGATATTTTTTCCATCGCATAGGTGTGGCTTAGAGTGAAATACTGAGGCGAACGGTCGAAGAAGTGTTTTGAAATTCATATGAAGTATGAGCTTGTGCTTTAAAGCTTGACGAGGATTCTGCTCAAGGTGGGGAGTTACCGGTGACTTATGGGTTACGTTGGGAGGTCGTAACTCAAGTCTTAAGGTAAACCCAGATATGGACTCGAATAAGTCCTTCGTACTGTTTGCTCTTCACACCTCTTCGATTTTTACTTCAGCACTGTGGGTTTTGGATTTTAAGTTGAATACACTACACAAACATTAGGGACTTCTTATTCTTAAAACGAACCTACGCATTTGGTTCGAATCACCATTTTGAGAAATTTAAACTACTCTTGTTAAGGCTCAATGTCTAGTTTGATGTTTGTCGTCGTATTTGTTCTTGACTTGAGTATTTGTCTTGTTGGTATATTTTGTTTTTAAGATGTTTCAGTAATGGTTTCTACAACATTCAAAGGTTTCTTGATGAATAGTGGCTATTCTTAATACCGAGATCCTGAATTTTGAACATTTCTCAAAATAGACATTCAGCATTAACGTTTAAAATATAACTGCTTTTTAATATTTTAATAGATCGAGGAAATCGCAGAAGTTGTAAAATATTGTTTTTAATATCCTTTGAATGCTAATGAAGTTCTTTAATTATGTTTCTCTAAGCATCGCACAAAAGACTTAAAATTTATTCAAATTAGTTTCTTTATACTAGAGTTGAGGGCGATTTTATAAAAAATAAATAAGCTTATTTTTTATTTTTAACTTTAGTTTTGCATTCTTCGTATACCAGATCAAGGTGCTAAAATCACTAAAACCGCAGACCACATTTTGCAATATAGTACAGAACCAGCTTCACTCTTTAGATTACTTCTACCTTAAACATAAAAGTTACTATCTGCAACTTCTAATACCAGAAACTACACCTTTAAACATGACTTAGAATTAAGTATGAATATAATTCCTGTATTTAATAGGCAATAAATGTTTATTTTGTACGATTTTATATTCATTTATTTCTTTGTTTTTTTATTTAAATATTCAAGAAACTTCGATAAATAAATTCATCGGAGAATTAACAATGGAATAGTTATAAGACATTTGATTGACATTTTTCCATTTTGAATTATTTAATACCTTGATTATTTTTTCCTTTTTAATCATTTGAATTTACGTTTTAAAAATATCAACCGTTATTTCTTCTTAAGTAGTCAAAAAAAAGGATTGAAAAAATAAAAAATAAAGGTATTATAATACGGCGGTGGAGAGTGGGATGAGTTTAAGTCGGTGCACTGTAAGTTTAAGTGCAGGGAATCAGTTTGATTATACATGTTAATAACTGAAGTCCTTGGATCCCAGGAAACCAGTTCGAACATGTCCTTAAACCAGTAAAAGATCAATCCAACCCGTCCAGGTCCAGTCCACTTATGATAACATCATCAACACCCTTTAGTAAAACCTCCTGAAGGACCCTCAGTGCAAAAATATTTAAATTATTGCCGGTCTTAATAAATGTATAAAAAAGGTTTTTTATTACACCTGAAGTCTGCAATTTGCAAAGCTTTAAATACTTTAGTGCTTCAATCTAAGTTTCCAAGGTTATAATTTCTTATAGGATTTTATAACAGTTAACTTTAATTATGATCGTATAAAGAGTAGGTGTTGCGATAAAACATCTAAATGGAGATAATTTGAAAATAAGTAGGCATTTTGCGAATAAAAGAATAATAATAGTATTTTGTATGTTGGTACATGTTATCCGTTAAAAAGCTTATTCTACAAAGATACATTGAGTTTGTTTGTAAAAGTTTAGAAACACATTAATACATTCGGCCAATTTGCGAGGCAATTACAGCTTCCTTGCGTCCTATTATTGGAAGTGCGATCACATGAGATTTCGATTGGTTTTGAGACCCATTGGGGTCACAATATTAAATATGCGTAGAAGGTTAAAATAAATAAGTCACCATCTGTGGACTACTTTAAACAAACCAATTTCTTCAAAATCGGATAAATCCTTTATAGCTAGCCTTTATAGCTTGTGCGCATGATCGGAGAAAACAAAAAGCGTAGAAGGATAAAATTGATATGGGTCAAAGAATGAGCTAATTAAGACCTATCTTCTTAATTTCTTATTTTTTCAGGTAGATAGAGAATAGTGTTGAAGATTAGGTCGTTTTGAAATTTTTTTTGAATAAGTGACAGACAGATATGAGACACAATGTGTTCTTTGATTTTCAGAAATGTTTTAAATCGGAGAAAAATTTCGTTCTTCAGAATGCTCATAATCTTTCCGCTACCTTCAGCAAGCTCAGAAACAAAATTAATTATAAATATTTATTCATATAAAGTAAGGTTCAATCGCTCAAAAGATAAGTACAAACAGAAGAATGACAAAAATTATATTGATAATTTTAAAACAAATATATTTCTCTTAACTAGCATTGTATCCATTTAAATTTCACAAGTAATTTGCAATTAATCACCTTCAAACTTTGATGTTTTTAAAAAAAAATTAAGATTCATTAATGAACGACATCCAGATATAATTTATTATCCACTTTTCTTCTACTAGATGTAATTCTACTATCTAAATCTTAAAACAAATTTCTACCTATACAAGTCCTATATAGGTAATATATTTTACCTATACAAATCCTAGCTTCTGAGTCAAGCTTAACTATACCTAAGCTTACGACCAACAATTTTTGGAATTTATAATCGTACTATTGAAATATTGCTTCCGAACTTACCGAAGGGAAGTGAAGTATGGTAATCGTACGGAAAAACGACATTTTTTATGTTATAGAATTAAATAAAATCCAAGAAAGAATTCTAATTTGAAGAATATACTGTCTACTGTCTGGTATTTTAAATTATAATTTGAAGAAAATTTTAAAACTTTAAATATCCTCTCAAAAATAAAATAAAAGGGAAGAGAAAAAAAATAATGTAACAACATTTTTTCTTTATTTTTAACTTCAAAAGAATGTTTACCAATTGAAATTGACAGACTTAAAAGATATAATGATGATAAATATTTTATTTTTGCAAATTTAACGATCCTTATTTTTTTTAACAATGGTATGTATAAACTTTTGATGTTCAGAGATATTTAAAATTACAAATCGTAGACACACATAAAAAAAAATATTTTAATAATTCATTAGTAATTATGGTTTTTCTGTTGGAAAGATTCATTGCTAGGAGTCATAACAACTTCCAAGAAAGATTGTAATCTATCATCATTAATTTGTTTGTAATTAAGTAATCTTTTAAGATCTTGCTGAGATATTTTATATTGAATTTTTTAAATGGATAAAAAATATTTAAATTTAATTATTTTTAAGGGTTTCTTCGGTCATACTAATATTATTATTCATGATATTATAAGGATATATGAAATAAATAAATAAAAAAAAAAATGTTTGAACTACGTCTAAATTAATATTTAGAGAAATTATATTTAATTTTGATTTTGTATGAAAAGAAGTCTAACTAAACAGCCTTACCTTACATGCTTTTGGGTATTTTATTTTTATTACTACGTTTTTATTAACTTGGTTTCTTGTTTGTATGTTTGTTTGTTTGTTTGTCCGGTACAAATCTGGCAATCGATTTCTAACTAACTTC
>KZ651867.1:230632-253822 GCA_001010745.2 Gerris buenoi
TAGCTTGATGTTAGTCAGACACATTTTGCACGCTATCTCCTGGACTAAGACTACCGAACCGAACAGAGGAAACAAGCCGAGCATTGGTCTCTGCGCATGCCCAGTCTAAGATGCGCAGGCGCTATTTAAATTGGACATGCGCAAAGACCAATGCTTGGCTCGTTTCCTCTGTTCGGTTCGGCAGTCTGGACGAGGCTTTAATGTGTGGTGGTCTGAGATTTTGGCCTTGCGTTAATCGTTTACGATAACGGCCTGCAGTTAAACTGTATGTGTGTGGGCCCCTTTAGAGGTAAACATTGAATGACAGCGAACAAGAAAAAGTAAACAAATAAATTAATTAAGTGACGTCTGACAACCAGATTTAAATTCGGAACTATTTTTTCACTAACATTATATTGTATAACAATGAAAAATATATATTAATAATTTCAGTATTATACAACAGAACATTTAAAAACATAGTATATAAAAAGTTATTTTTATCTTGAAATTATTATAATTAAAATAAAGTCATATATATTTCATGACATTTACGCACACGAACTGTATTATTTTATTTCAATGCATACCTACAACAAATAATGCTAATAATTAAATCAACAGTATAAGTAATTTTTATACCCATGTAACTATTTTCATTTGTACCTTTAACAACTCTAACAACATAATAACACCTTTGTGACCGAAACTTAACCATAATTGCATCTAGTAAGATTATATCATCAAAAGGACCTACTGTAAAACTGCTGTCAAATTAAAATATATTTGTAACTGACTCACTTTCGATAAGATCTATTCGTCTTATTTCTATACATCACTCTAGTGTACAAATCACCAACGCTTAAAACATCTTAAAGATCTTAAACGACTTTAAGTGTCAGAAGGTAAAAAATAATTAAGACACATTTTAGAGTTGTTGAGGAAGAAGGATTCTTCTTTGCTAAAGAAAATGTCCTTGGATGACCAAAGTTGACAAAAGGACATCTCTTCGGGCTGTCAATCATCATCAATAAAAAAAAAAGAAAGACTTCGTGGGCATCATGCCTGCCTTCAACTCTCTGACATAATTTAAAGCCTCCTCATACTTAAAAAAAAATCCATTCTTCAAATCATTCAAAAGAATAACTCTTTAAATTATTCACAAATGCTTTCAATAAATTATCTCTACGTGATAATAAAGCCCACGTTAATTGTGAATAGTTTATTGTTGATCGAATTTGTTCAACCTTGCGATCTTTAATAATTTTCTTTGGTTTGTTTCTTTTATTTGCACATCTTACATCGCAAATTCTTCGTACCATACTGTTACCATATGATCGACATAATACCGCCCACGGTTTTACGCCTCTTTATTACTATATGAATAAACTTATCTGATTATTTTAAAAGAACTCTACCTCAATTATAAAAACTAGTGTGATTTATTTTATTCCAAAGTTTAACTGATGTAACGGTAAATTGTAATTAATTGTGATAAATTTTCATAAGAATAGCCGCCCAGCTAATAAATCAGACTCTCTCATTTGCTTGAACAGCAAATTTACATCATAAAATTATCCAAAGCAATTTAGAAAAAAGGGCTGGTTTCGTTCTAACAAAATATTGCGGAGTATTTCGTTTAACTTAAATCTAACCTTCTTAAATCGCAGTCAATTCTTTCAATAATAACTAATGTGTAATTACGTTATTATTCAAATCTAAATCAATATTAGATCATACTTGTACTAAAAAAGTAAAAGTATTACATATTTTTCGATTTTGGTAGTATTCATACTACGGACAGATTAAATTTTAATTTAAATCAAATTATAAAGAGGCCTGTGGTTCAAATCCCGGCGATGGAGTCCATTTTTCTCTCTCTGTTTCCCGTAGTTAATAATAATTATAATTTGATTTAAAATAAATGTATTAATGACTTGTTTTTTTTTTTTTTTTTCATTTTAATTAAAATCAACGATCATCAAAAATAAAGTTTTTGTTTTTTTCATTTTTGGCTTTATTAAGTTTTTATCTTTCTTAGTCCTTTATTTAATCTTATTTATTTATATTATTTAAATTTTATTCATTAAGAAAATCCAAGAAACTGGTTTTAAGAATTAATACAATTTACCTTGATTAAAAAGAATAAAAAAAAATACATAAAAGACGTTCGAATATAAAATAAAGTATATTTTAGTAAAAAAGAAGTAATATTGAAAAAGTCAATGCTGATTTGCATAATCCCCTATTACTTAAAGGCAAAACTTCTTTCAAACTTCAGGTAGGCGTTTATATACGTTATAGGAAAATATAGAATAAATAACTGAACTGCATATAAAAAAAAGTAGACGTTATTTTTGAAAATATATATAAAATGAGGTAAGCTTTGTCAAAATATATTAAAATGTAGAAGAATCGTGGGATTTATAACTCATAATTAAATCTGCTGCTAATTGGCACTGAATAAATTCCTTATAATACCTTGTCGACGCCATTTGTGTATATTTTACTACATCTATTTTATTTTTTTATATATATTTTTTTTTTCTCCTTCTACATCTCACTTCTATTAAGATAATTTATTTTATTGGGTTTCTGAATCTACACGTTCCTCTAATCATGTTGATTTTATTCTATAATGCCATCCTACACAATCAACGGAACAAAAAGAGATTATCATTGATTAAGCTTGAATAGTGATAAATTAAACTAGATCTGATTCTAGATTCCTTATTCATTTATTAAGAAATATTATATTAATGTTGAAATAAATATTGATGCGGACCAAAATAATAGTCATTTTCTGGCATAATTTTTATATTAATTGATTCATTCTTATTCCACCAAATGCAACTTATTTTTATTTTGTATTAATGATAACTTTATGAATTTTCAGCCATTGTATTACAGGTTATATTTAATAAAGCTAAATTACTTATTATTTATTACATCTTCGGCCAGATGGGATATCACATAATACGTCCAGTTTTCATAATTTGATATCATTATAAAATGATGTACTTATAGATAGATCTAGGAGCGTATCTACACAAATAAAAATATAAATAAAAAATCATAAAAAAGTAATAATTTTTTTTTTTTTTTTCAATTTACGTGGAGAGACTGTTTGTGTTATTCCTTTATGATGTACTTAGGTCAAAAGTATTCTTATACATATTGTATCATTGCATATATATATCAAGTATGTTTACATTTATAACTTCGGAGCTACTGGTCCAAGAGATATACTTATTCTATACCAAGAACTAGATGTAGTATTATAGCTCAATTTTTATATAAATCGATATAATAACAACTGTTTTGCTGATCACAGATTACCATTTAAACGTAACTAGGTACTTCTAGATGGTATGGTACAGGTAGTTGCTCAGACTACAGTCTAACAACAGTCATTGAAATGCAGGGTCATAAATATCCGATTATGCTGCGTTGAAGGAAATTTTGCTTTCGCGCTTACCGAAGATATAACGGAAGCTATGTGATCGGAACGAGCACTTTTTATGTCTCAGATTTCAAATATTCCAAGATAGATTGCCCATTGTTTGTCCCATAAAAATTTTACCTACTGCGCCCAATTCTTCCTCTTCCACAAGCGCACAAGAATACGTTATATATACACACCTATATCTTCAAAAGTACTCATCTGACTTTTATGAAATACGGATAGTTTATTGAAGTCCGCAATAGCTCCAAATTAATTTCAACCGACTGCGCTCTTTAAATAATGCGTGGTGCAATAGCTCATAAAGGTTTAGGTCGGTCTAAGGGCTCATTCAAGTAAAAAAAAAATTAAAATAAATAATCATTGAACAAAGGGTTAGTTTGTCTTTTTATCTGTTGTGTAATCCTTATAGATAATTGACTGAAGCAATCGGGTAGACGTCGATTAATATCAGTAGTTACCCATTTAGAGGGCAATAATGCTGGACGAACTGGACACAGAGCCCTCTTGCCGGAATCATATAAACAACTTTTATAGTCTTATTGTTGATTTAATTAAACGTTAATCATTAAATAGCTGTTATTTAAATCTCGAATTTACCGTTTTCTCTGTCATTTGAAACTACTAACCTATACCTATTAATCATAGTTCATACTAGTTAGTTTTAATAGTCTAAATTAATAACTACTACCAACTATTTTTTTTTTTTTTATAGTCAGTAAATAGTAGGTAAATATAGCATTTATAGTAAATATGAATACTTGCTAGACATTTCATTTGAGAGAAACTAATATTTACAAGTACAAGTTCAGAGAAAGAAAAGCTTATCTATATAATTTTTAAAAAATATATAATAGATTATAATGTGACTGACAGAACTTGTTTATTATATACCTATTAATATCCTATAAATCAATTAAATATTCATTTTTCTACAGTTAATCCGTTTTACATTTTATCACCCTTAATTTGATGGATGACATAGTATCATCCTGAAAAAAATAAACTATAAGAAATTATGTAGATATTAAAATCCCGTAATTAATTTGAATGAACTGTCCATGCATTATTCATTGATCTAAATTAAGAAAAAGTGAATGGAGGAGGAATTGTGACAATGTGATAGTATGCTTATTACTAAACTTTTTTTTTGGAATCCAAATAAAACAATACATAATATAATCCAGAATAATAATGAAGAACATTTGGATGTGGAATCTACATATTTATAGGTTGTTTTTTTGTTTTAATTAAAGAAATTAAATTTAATTAAAAGATTTTAATACCAAAATCAATGTGCATTTTAGCTATAATACAGTTTAGTAAGGCAAGAAGTGAAGGAATAAAATGTTTATTACGTGGTGTAAAAGCTTTGAAATTTGACTCTCCTACGACGGAGAAAGGCTCCAGCAAATGATTGTGTAATAGACGCTATGAATGTGTGTTAACTATGTCCCTCCTTCCTGCATCTTTACGATTTTGTTTATACATATATTATACCCTATGCATCAGATTAAACTTTCATTCAGTTTTAATAATTACAGCTTTTTAATTGTCATGTCACGCACACACACTATATATATATANTATAATCATTATTAAAACTGGGAGACAGACTGAGAAAAATAGACTCCAGCGCCGGGATTTGAACCACGAGCCTTCCTCATTTCCATTACAGACGCTCTTTCCAACTAAGCTACGCAGGAGAATGATTTTTCTCCTCCGTAACCGATAACTAGTCCCCAAATCCAAGCTCTTAATATTCATACACATTTAGCAAGTCAATATTTATGACATTAGAACTAAACCGAGAATTAAAGCTTATGATTATAAAGTACTCAATTAGTATATCTGTACCTTGTACAATCAATTCGAAATTCAATTTTAAGTTTTTGATAAGTATACAGGAGGCCCGTGGTTCAAGTCCCGGCGCTGGAGTCTATTTTTCTCTGTCTGTCTCCCAGTGTTAATAATAATTATATATTGATATAAAATATTAAAAATGTTTTTAACGATATAAATTCAGTGTTCAACAATAATGAAGATTTTCCTGTGAAATTTATAAATCTCCTTGAAAGTATTGTACTTATTTACTAATGTTGATATTGAGTTTACTTTATGTCGTAGATCCTTTTTCTCCTGGATAATTTTTATTTTTACATAATATACGATTATAAGCAAATTTTTATTGATATTATTACAAGATGATTGGCGGAACCATGCAAAGAGATATTATTACATAGGCAAAACAAAAAAATGATGACTATTAAAGATGACTTAGAAGATCTAAAAACTCAACCTCAATAAAAAATAATGTTATCATAAGAAATTACATATTAAATGCTTCGTAAAATTCGAATTCTTAACGTAATTCCATTACATTCATAATGTATTTTATATAATTTAATTCTATATCAGTATTTACTATCAGTATTAGTTGAAACGGAGCTGTTTAAATTCATCCGGTCATTACATCAGGATGATTCAGCCACAGGGTAGAGTTATAGGCTGAAGATCAGCAACCGTAGATAACTAAATAATATACCTAAAGAGATAGGTTAACTGAATTTAATTAAACGTGCTAACATTTACTGAGTAAGTATCTTTTATAAAGTAGATTATGATCACTATCAGCTCCTATAATTTCCTTCGTTTATCTATCCTTCGTTTTGTACAGGGTAAAAAAAAGAACCCTTTTTATTTTATTAAATCAAGATTAGGGTTTTTTTCTGTTTTATATTTATTTCAGTGGTCAGTGTTGGGTTTATTTAGAGGGTCTTATTTAGAATTCTTGTTTAAATCTCACCTTCTTTTCGAATTCTTTTTACATCCTCTCTCTTTAACTTCTGCAATAATTTGTTGATAAAACATATTCAATTGGAACCTTCATTGTAAAAAAAGGTAAATTTAATTTCTTTTTTTTTTTTATTTTTAATTGGAGAAGGATTAGCACTGACTTCTAAATTGTCATTAATTCTTTACAAACAGACAAAACTGTTTATAGCAGTTTAAAAAGAAATCCCTTTCTTGTTTGTTGCAATAGGTTTTCTTAGCTCTAAGCTCGACTCAGTGGAGCGTGTTTCCAGAATTCAGCGCTGCATCTAATCGATTAACAACGGGTCATCAGCTCGATCTTCTCGCTTAGTTTTGTTACTCGGTGGTCGTTTACGATATCTCAGAGCAGTTTTTTTTATGTGTGAAAATGTTCAAAACTGTTCTGTAAACGGATACAGGGAGACATTTTTTTATTTGTATCTTTCTTACGAAGTAACAGTTTAAGGATTGCTGGATTTGTTGAATTGTGTTAGAAAAAATTGGAGTACAGTTGTGTAAACTTTTATATGAAATATAATAACGGATTTGTAATACCACTGTCCTGGCTACGTCAAAATGTCTCGTAACACCAACTTTTTTTCTTTCTAAACTGTTTATCAAATCATTTATTTTGTTCATCTTAATGTAAATAATTCAATAATTTTCGATTATGACCGCACCAAGGCACTATTTAACTCTATGCATTAAAAATGTAGTAAGTTATTAATAATCCACGTGAGATCGTGATCTAGAACTTGAACTGAAGTACGAATATGCTTTTGCAATAAATAAAAATGTATATTGATCTATTATTCTATTGTTCAATACAAATGCAGAAAAAAATAGGTGATTATAATTATAATATACCGGTTTTAAGGCCCCTGATTCCGAAAAGTACGCTTTTAGACTTTGCAGACGCCTGAGGTCGACAATATTCCAGTTATTTTGAGATTTAAAAGAGAACGAATGTATAAAATAACGGTTTGTTCGAGTTTTTCGTGTCACACAACGATAAAACTTTGATTTAATGTTAAAATACGAAGAATTGTTAATTTTTAGTTACTATAATTATTATATTATTTCCTGATAAATCTACTCGTAGAGAAAATATTAATAAAATTACTCCACACATAAAACTGTAGTTTAATATCCAACATTTAAAAATTATAACTCATTGTATCATAATTTAAATGCCATTTAACGACTACAGAAAATTTAATTAAGATTTTTAATTTATTTTAACTTTTAACTAATTGAATAAAAAGAAGCGAGTTGTTTGGATGATATAAACCGGTTTATTTACTCACTGAATCTAAATTAAAACAAAGATGGCAAAGAAGTAATAAAACTACATCTTTAAATTTGTCCTTACGATACAATCTTAAGCTCTAGAGCGAAAATATGGCTTATTTCAATTAAACTTGGTAAATAATTGCATGGTTATTCATTATCCTATACGTAATTGAAATATTAATTTATTTCCCATACTTTTCACTTAAAATACACTCATTCAAACTCAAACGTAAATATGTATATAAAAATCCAATTTTACCACGTGAGCCGTCATGATTATGGTCATGTTAATATCAAAAATAGTAAAGAATGATCTTAAGTAAACTTTAAGGTTTACTCGAAATAAATAAGGTATTTGTCGTTTGGTGAAGAAATTATTTAATTTAAATTAAAAATGAAACAAATTTATTATATTACTTAAGTAATAGAAAAATGTAAGTTAATTCTTATTACTTAAGTAATATAAAAAAAATTGTAAGTTTATTTTTTATTTGTGCTAAATCTAAGGTTGTTATATCACTTAAACAAATGGAGTCCACATCACAATAACTATAGTTACGTCGATTATTAGTCATTTGGGAATTCTAGTTGTTCTAATGACATTTTAATTTTAGCCACTTAAACATCCGGAGTTTATTTTTAAATATTTATGTGAAAAAAAATGAAACAGCAAAAAATAATAATAATAGAATAAACAATTAAAATGAATGTCATGCTAAAAAAAAAATATTTAAATTCATTAAAATAGACAACAGTGTTAAAAATGTATAATGTTGTTTGACGAAAAATTGATCTTTAACATTTTATTAAATTCGATTGCAAATTTCCTTTTAAAGCAGTAAAACTTGATTCGCTGTAGTTTCATCTTCAATAACATTTTAATATTTTTCGGTAAATATTGTCTCATCGGTACTTCTCTAGATTTTTATACTCCCTCATAAAGAAAATAGAGGGGAGTAACAATTTCAAGAAGGTGCACTGAATGTTGTTCTTTAGAATATTACTCCCCTTATGTAACAGAAGTGTGATGTGTGATCTTCCTTTGTCCTGAAGCACATTGGACTTAACATCCCTTTGTCTTAATAGTTATTTAGTCAATGTCATTTATATTCTAAGAAACAGGGGAGTAACAATCTAAAGAAGTACTCTCATATCCTAATATAAACGAATTATACTCACAACAAGTCAATACATATGTATATCATATTTATTTCCTTAAGTAAATAAAATGTTAAAGCCGGTGTGATTATATTTTAATGTATTCAAACTTCTCGAAAAAATAAAAATTTGAAAAAAAAAATGTAACTTTAATTTAATTATAGTATTTAATAATCTTTATCCACTTTTAAGTGGGATAAGCAAACTTATAGCCAAAGTAGTCCAAGTTTATTTACTTTCTACGACCTTAATAAGGAGCTTGAAATTTATATTAAAAATGGCGTTTAAAACCTAGTATTTCTTATCTTAAATGTCCGTCAGTTCAATGTTTTCACGCTTCATTCTAAAAAAAAGGAATGACAAATGTTTCCTTAAGAGTTATTCTTCCTCAATTTAGCGTTAAGGTAAATAATAATTATGTCTCGCTTTCAAATCTTAATTAAAGGAGAAATAGCCTGGCTTCTCTGACCATTAACTCAGCTGCAACCAGACATAAAATATAAAGCCATATGCAGTTATAAATAGCCTCCTTTACATGAATCCAAATACATTGAGTTAAAAATACAATTATGCAGTAAATATATGATACAAGTAAACACCATCATTAAATCAAAAATAATACCAAAATTTCAATGTTTATATGGTCTGAAATTGCATTTAATTACATAAATATTTTTTTTATGTTATTAAAATAGCTAAAATATGATAGAGTAATTCATATTGATNAAATGAAAGCTTAACCACTTCTTAAGACCAAGAATATATCACTTCCCTTAATTTAATGTACTCGGCACAAGTAGGTACATATTAGCACTTTATTTTAACATAGATATGAAAGAAATTACACAAACTGTCTCTCTACGTAAAATAAGCAACTTTAATGCCAAAGTAGCTTTCAGACTTCAAAAGACCATCATCAGTCTATTGCGGAAGAAAAAAGTTACATTAATAAAAAGAGTCAACTTCATGTCGGAGATTGAAGTGAGACGTCGATCGAGTTTGTTTTATTCTTTCAAGATGACCTCCATAGACGCTTCCATATCTAGCAAATAGATATGAAAGGAATTACGCCTCGTTCCAACGATGACACTAATGTCGCGACATTTAACGCCGTGACATTGCTTGACACTCAGCGTCTTAGTTATAGTGCGTTTAGTGCCGTGACATCTACTGTTCATATGAACACACTAATGTTGCGACATTTTGTCATCGTGTGAATGAGGCTTTAATGTAAAATTATAAACAAGAAATAATAATAAAAACTTACAGTATTAGTTTTACATCAGTAATAGGCGGAGATATTATCGAGTTTTAACACATACCTGAAACACAAAAACCAACAATTAGCTATGGATAACAAAAGTTACAATCTTTGCTATTTAGTAATATAACTCAGTCAATATATTATAACTAAAATGTTCCACTAGGAGCTCTGTTACCATTTTGCATGAAATTTAAAAAAATGTTTACTTCAGCGCTCTTATCGGCGAAATTAAGTACTAAAACTTGAAAACTGAGCTACCTCCGAGTAAGGCTAGGCGCCCACTTGCGATTAATAATCACGCGATTGTTTAGTCGCGTAAATAGAACACATGGTTTTAAATTGGAATGCACCCATATGCGACTAAAAAATCGCGGCGATTAAAAAAACGCAACCAGACCTATATTTGAGGAAACTCATAGACAGGCATGAAATAGCACACACTAAAGCGACAGCGATTTTTAAGTCGCAGCGACAAGAAATTGCATGTGGGCGCCTAGCCTTAGTTCCGAAAAAATCCGCAAGTTATTTTATTTGTTTTGATAAATCCATATTTACGATCTTCATTTTGACGGGTTTCAGATACATGATTTATGACAGAAAATTTAAAAACGTAGTTTATAAAAAGTTCTCCTTATCTTTTAATTATTTCTTAATAAAATTATTATTTTTGTTGGCTTGAAAATGGCAGGTAATGCCGAAACCTTGCCACTTAATATAAATTTTTTATTACCCTAAAAAGATCCTAAACTATATAAAAAATGGTACATTTTAAATTGATTATAAGTCTTATCTTTAAAAAAAAAAAAAAAAGTTTATAATGTAGAAGTAATGAAAAGCGATAAAGGTTAAGTTTTGTTTACTGTTAGCAAAGCAATATTAATAATAAAGCGTTTAATTTCATACTGAATAAATAAAGTAGTCCTAGTAAAGAAAAAACATAATATATAACATTAATTTTTAATAGGATGTAAAAATAATACCTCAATATCAATGCTTATTAATGCTGACACTTTAAATAATATCGGATTATGTAATGGGCGTTGTCTAGACCAAATCAACCCACTTTGACTATATAACTTTTAAAATTGCACAAAAATTACTTAATTTCTTTAAAATTACACAAAAATGTGTTATTTTTATATTTGATTCAATTTTTAGAAAGCTTCACGTAGGTTGGTTAAAACTCAAGGATATAAGAAGTATATCTACCTACAACGAGAACGGCCTCGACATTTGAATAAACAGGTAGGAGTAATATTTTACTTTTATACTAAGCCCTCTAAAGAAATATATACGTTTTACATTTATCAATGTCTTATAGGATATCGAATATTGAATTTTATATCGTATATACAGTATATGGCATATTGAGAATGGTATACGAAGAATGAAAAATAACAAAAGGTAATAAAAGTTGAAGGAATCTATCCTATTGCTAACATATCACGTGTATTCTAGGATTATCATTTTATACTATAATATTGTTTTTTATTCTTATATAATTTTGTACGGGGGAAAAACAAAAGTATTGAATGAACATAATGTCCTTCAGTGTATTTATTTCAGATCCAGTCAACTGTGCTTATTTCTTTCCACAGGTGCGATATTGTTACATTCTGGTGTTCAAGTTTTGTTTCGTGGAAAAAAAACATGACCTGTGACAATGTTGTTTATTACAAGTCTGTAAGTCGTAAATCAAGCACCCTTTCACTATACTATGCATTTCCTCATTTCCTATTATAAGGCTTGTCGACAAACCACGGCCCAGGGCAATCAGCTCCTTTCCCAGAGCTTATAACTAGCTAGTTTATGGATAAGCATGCCCGAAGGCAAGTCGTAATTCAGAAATATCGTTTAACAGTTTACAACCTTCTTCGAGTTTAGTTTTCCTGGAAGAAGATCAAATATTTTTGCCTGTTTCCCTGGTTAAATATTTATATAGTACTTTTTTTTAAGTTGGAAATAAATAATGTTTTAGAAAAAAAGGAAAAGAGCAGGATAGATCTACTAAATCTTCGGAGGGATTAAAAATCATTTTACTAGCATACAGAAAAAAATGAATTAAGGATAGTTACTATGTTAAGACTTAAGCCTAACTAAAATATTCTATACAACGCTACTTTGATGATAATATTATGCTAGGTATTGCTTTGATTTAATTCTAATATGCTTTTCCTTATTTAAAGGGATAGGGTGAAGGCGAAGGTCGACATCAACAGTTTGACTAAGTATAAGCAAATTCGAGATAATTATTGCGGCATACTGAGTCAGTTCCAAATTACGTATACTTTCATCATGAATAACTCCTAGAGAATGATCCTAGTAATGGGTTCTTTGTTTCATTTTCTAAACCGGTGAACTGATCACTGAGACACAGACCATAAAGTGGATATTGAAAATAGGTTTTAAACGTCGGAAATAACAAAATCTCTGACTAGTCTCCTGTGTCTGTCTGTCGGTCAAAAATGTTCGGGATTAAAGATCGTTTTTTGCTCACAGGAAAAATTTAGCGAACTCAAAATTGTCAGGTGTTCAAATCCAAAATGACGGGTAATTCATGTTTACCGATTTTTTTTTTTTTTAATTTTGAGTGGGATATCAAATGAAAGATATTGAATAGTAGACTATAAAAGTATATAACACTTGTGGAAAGTGTTTAATTCTTAAGGCCATTTTGTCTGGAAACATCAAAAATCTGTATATCCTATTTTCTTTTAATATAATTTTCACTATTAGAGTATTATGAATGTGGGCTAAATACTTAATATTTCTTAAAATAAATACCCGTAAAAGCTTCTAGAGAATAAAACTATAGAATCTAAAAAAATAAAGGTTCAGATTCATCTCCGAACAATACGTAAGCTACTCAGGTAATAGCTTTCACGGTCGGTTTCATAATCACGTTTGCCCATGTAATAAGCTAAAATGGACACGACACCAATTAACATACAGTAAATAACACATCCATTAGCACTTCGTAATGCACCGAAGAATAAACTTAACAAATACTTAAACATATGTCTTTATATCGTGGAATAATCAAGTTTGTATAAAATATTTTATCCTTATAGTCAAAGCAAAAGATGCATTTCATTCTTTTTGTTCCTCTTATTATTCTAGTCGAGTTCTTTTGTTAATAAAAAAGTTTAATTTAGCTTACATGGTTGGCTACATTTTTTAATAGAAATGCAGTAAGAAGCTAATATTTTTAGATTGATTAATGTGTTGTCATTATATTTAAATAGATTGTTTACATTTTTATACTTCGTATAATATTAAACTTTACTTATTTACAAATATTATAACTACGTAATAACATAAATCAAACATTTACAATAACAGAAAAATAATTGCGGTACTTGATACGAAATTATGACATCATTTAATTAATTCATGTAGTCAGGTCGTAGCAGCAAATATTTAAAGGGGATACGTTTCAAAAACTCTTTGATATTTCATCAACGAATAATGATACATTTCTTCTTTAAAATGACGTCGTTGTCTGTTAAAGATTGTTTAGCAAATTTAAGCGTTAGAAATTCATCTAAATTTAAGTTGATGAAAACCAATTTGGTAACAAAGTTGTAAATTGTAAGTGCAATGCAGCTTGAAGAAACGTTTCTACATAAAAAAAATTATAATAATAAATTAAGGAAAATGGCAATTATAAGCCATGCCTAAAAAATTATAATAATAACAATAACGCTTTACCAGCTTTATGACCTCCTTCATAAAAAGTACCTGATATAAAACATGTTAAAACATATTCATGATTAATGAATATGTTAAAAACGTGTACTATGGTTAAAACATATGCATCGGCACTTCTTTAGATTGATACTCCCCTTACTCAAAAAATAAAGGGGAGTAACAATCTAAAGAAGGTGTACGTAATGTTCTTCTTCAGATTGTTGCTCCTCTTATAAAAACAGAAGTCCTTTGTACATTGGACTAAACATCCCTTTGTCTTAATAGTTAATTAGTCAAAAGCCATTTATATTCATAAAAAAAAAAAACAAAAAAAACAATGGAGTAACAATCTAAAAAAGTACTGATTCATCAACCTTAGTTTAATTTAAAAATACCGATATCCGTTTTTACCTAATTTAAAAAAAAAAAAAATAATAATAATAATAGTTTTACGTATATTATTGGTCTCTTATTTATAATGATAAAAGAAAATTAGCCAAAAATTAAAAAACAAATTATTGTCCATAGACAACAACTCAATAAGAGTTTAATAGGGAAGTCAGTTTATATGTGATGCAGAAAATCAAAAAGCTTATAAATCGAGGTATTAGAATTAGAGTAACATTCATGTATAGCAAACACATGAAGTGGCCACGTGATGTCCTTGGCATAAAAGAATTTTAGTTTTCCTCTTATTCAAAGGATAATTTTTTCCTAATGGAGAAGGGTTGATTGCCAGAGCAGATAATCGGTTTCAATAAATAAATGGTCTTAAACGTAATTCAATTAATATTACAGACTCTGATTGCCTGATCCTTTCATGTTCCGTTAAACTTTATACACTGCCTTCTTATATATCCCTAGTAGCGTAATTAGGAAAACAAAACTTGATTGGCTAATCGCCAAGTTATTGCAAATGTTTGCTTGAAGATTTTTTCCCCCTTAAACAGATTAATCATTGATCGAGGTCACTTGCGAACTTCGAAGAGAGAACTAGAGTTAATATTCGACGTAAGATAATTAGAATGTAGATTAAAACAACTAATAAAAGAATTTATTTAATTCTAGCTAATTAAAGTTAATTTAAAGACAATTTTCTTCCATTATACCGTGTTTCTTTAACCTGTTTATAAATAAAATTGCCAGATATAAATTGATGATTTCCCCGTTTACAGTAACTATTTGAAATAGTCAGGTGTAACCTTGGTGCATGCATATGCGACATTTGAAGTTGAGTTATAGGAACGAGTAAAATGTTTATTATTATTTATATATGAGACAAACCATTTTATTTGCAATCTGTACAATCCAGTTTATACCCGTAACACTAGCACTATTGTTGGCTTATTCCTATTATTCCACTTTTTTCCATGTATATTTATAAATACTGAATAACTTAAGTTCTCTCACTTAATTCAAATAATAAATGTATGATTAATTATTTAAATTAAGATTTTTGTATTAAAATGCATTCGGAATCTGTAGTACGGAAAGTCAGACAATTTTTTAAATTAATTTTTGTGGTAAAGGTTGAAATTTATCATATTCATTTAAGTTGTTAACTCTTCAAATAAAAAATTTTTAAAAGCGATAAGTGCAGTGTAAAAAACAATTTCCTGTGGTTAAATGAAAAAGCTTTAAGGTGTTTTGTTGGGATGAAGAGGCTTTAGGTCTATTCTGAGTGAAGAATAGAGGCTAATTAACGTTTGACGTTTCACATTGCCAGAGACCCGGTCAGTTACAGTCTACAGGTGGCTTAATGGATACAAACAAGCCATTGTCAAAACATTCGACTCAAAGTTATAATAGGTTCATTCACAAAGCCTACACTTATGCTTTTATGAATTAATAACTTATACTTGGAAGCTTAAACACCAATTTATTTTTAATCTCTTTACAAAAGAACATTTAAGTTTCAATTATAATAAAAAAAAAACAATCTTGTTAATATGGACTAGGTAGAAGCCTCGTTAACGAGCTACTTAAAACATTCAAAGGCTCCGTAAAGTCTAAAACATAATCCTACGACCTCTTGAACGACGTGTATGTGTATATACTATACGCCGTTGTTTTTTGTTTAAACTATAATACTGAATTTTAAACATATACTTGTAATCTTAACGCTGTACCAGTCAAATACATGCAAAACTTGCCAAACTTCTAATATCAAATTTAATTTTAAAAAAATAAAAATAATTCTATGGTTGGTCAGAATTATCTTAGTTATAGTTGTTTCAATTTTTAACCCTTCAATAAAAAGAGCCCTAACTAGCATCGCAGTTTATACAATAAATAACAACGTATCAAACTGAACGGAAGAGACTATTTTCCAAAGAACCAAGCATACTTTTTGACTAATTTAACTAATGATTCACTCAAAGAACAATCCTTGATTAATGAATCCTAGTGATTGAAACGTTCTTCAAACAAGCTTCAGTGTTGGTAAAATGGTTCTTGTTGGTAAAATTTTTAATTTTAATATTAAATCCTAAATCGCAATTTAAGAATTTACTTAATTAGTAGTTAGGAATTAGTTATTTAATATGTTATATGCTAAGTAAAATTAGTCACCTTTAGAACAACAAATAAATAAAGTGGGTCTTAGTCATAATTCTCCGACAACCACAGAATTTATCTTCTATTTAATCAATTATTATATTATATTACAATATACATAGTTACTATTTTCGTTTATTATACATCACTGATTGGACTAAGTATATTTCCTTTCTATTTTAAAACACTTTGCGTAGTATTAAAATAAACTTCCAATTAGTGTGGCACATAGCTTCCTCGCATCCTATCACGTGCTTTATTGATATTATGCTTTTATAAGCCACTGTTGTCAAATTTATTTAATTGTTTCCCCGTTATTCTTTTTAAATATGTCAAAATTGTTTTGACTTTTTAAATAAATTAAAGTATCAAGTAAACAAAAGTTAAAGAGACGGTTGAAGTTAATCTGGAGCTACCTGCGGTTTATTTTCGACAATCTATCCAAATTTTATGAAATTCTAATGAGCACTTTGGATGATATTGGTGTAAATGAATTTATGTTTATGCGCATGCTGAAGAGAAACAATTAGGCAACAGGCAACAGAAGGTTGAAACTCATATCGGACCAACAATGGGCTAAATTATGACCCATCCAAATATTATAAAAATCGAAGAAATATTTTTTGGGATTTGTTGGTTTGTAATAATTGAGTTATAGACAGAACCTTAAATGTTCTCTATCTCTAATTCTAAAGTGGATTTTTGTCTTGGAATTTTTGAAATTGGAGACATCAAATATTTTCATTTTTCAGAACGATGACATAGTTTCCGTTACCTTCGATAAGCTCGGAAGCAGAAAAGGAAAACAGTATCATTAGAGTGTTTAAAACTAAATATACAACAATGTTTATAATTTAAAAAAAAAAAAAAAAAAAAAAAAAGGAATATTGATCATCAGACCGGCATTTTTATTTAATTGTTGATTGGCCAGGAAAAATTGAAATTTTGAATTAAAATTTTAAAAAAATGAATCTTAATGAATCGTCTGATTCTCGTCGTATTCTCGTATGTTTATTACACTTAAAGGTAGTATGTACAATTTTATTTCCCGTATACTTCTATCATTCTTTCATCCTTCTGATGTTTATAATAAAAATTAAAAAAATAAAATGCAATATTGATCATCAGGCTTCTATTTTTATTTAAATCAGTACTATTTAGAGATAGATAGACTTCTATCCAGACTTCTATCCATTCCCAAAAAAATGATACAATTGTGAAGAGAATTAATTTTATAATACCCCCTCTCCAATTAAAAGGGGAAATATGTTTACAGTTTTTTAAATAATATGTATTAAAAAAATAAAATAATAAAATAATAATAATAATACAGTAAAGTTAGGTGTATTTTTTATAACAAATAATGTATCTAAATATAAATATAAATGTATATATTCTAAATTTAACTGATGCTTAATTAATGGTTAACTATTGCTTCTTGTATCGATTTATTATTATTATTTTTCTTTTTGTTTATAGTTGTTATGTTCAGATTCAGAGTGTAACCATTGCGTTAAAAAAAAATGAAATTAGTGCACAAGTAATAATTGTTGCAGTTAATTTGTTGTTATAGTTTAGTTAGTTGTAAAATCTTATAAAAAAAAGTTAGTAGAAGGATTTTTAATGTTTACCGTATATAGGTTAGAGGTTGAGTTCCATGGATGAAGCGGAGTGAAGGGGATTTGCCGAGATGGTTTAGATCGCGAGATGAATGTCAAGCAAGAGTTTGATAGGAAGGCGATACACGCTAAGGTTCTCTACCCGGTATAACGACACCTAGCCCCCGGTACACGGTACAACGGCTCACTAACAACTAAACTCACCTGGTGCGGTTAGGGGCCAGCATCCGCTATACTAGCCCCCACCTACATCTGTAGCCGGACTACGGGGCCCCCAGCCCGGCTTACCGCCTCGCTTCTCCGTTCTGCACTTCACCTCACATAGTATCATATTTTGCTAAATAATATTTAATGCAAGTATACTTAAGGCATACTGTAATAATAAATTATTATTATTGTCTTGGAAGTTATTAGTTTCATCCTTTATAATAATAAACAATAGAACAAGAATAAACAAGAAATTATGAAGTTTCTCGAAAACATCTTACCTAATGTAAACAAACCAAACAGATAAGACTATCTAAAGGTCCCCATACACTTTCAACATTTTGACCTTGTATGGGGCTGTTTGATGTTTGAAGTGTATGGCCTAAATTTGCCCAAAATCAGGTTTCCGCAAACATTTTGACCGTGTATGGGGGCCTTAAGTGATGCATATCAAACTTTTAGGTGACAAAGTGGTAAAAAAATACAATAGGTAAGACAAATTGCACCCATTGTGTGTGTTGTTAATTTATTAATAAACTATTACAAAAATTAAAATATCTATTTTCAAGTTCTGGTCTTTTTATTATAATTTACTCGATGGTCCTACAGGCTATGGACTAATTGCTATTTCTCTTCATTGTTCTATGTCCACGGCTCTGGGTCGCTAGTCTCTTTTAGTCATCTTCCACGTGTTATAACCATATTTTCTTCAGATGCTTTGCCTTCTCCTTCCTTCATCATCTCTCATGATCCATTATTTGCACGTGCCCTACGCACTAGACCCTGATCCTCTTAATTTCATTCATTATTATATTAACACCTTAATTTTTACCTTTTTTTTCATGCATGGCAATCCACTAAGCATTTTCTTCTGGACCTTTAATTTCCATAAACTTTCTTCATCCTGGCACACTAGTGCCCAGTGACAACGTCTCGGATCTGTAGGTAACCCTCAGTCAGGCTAATCATAGACATTTGTTTTAATTATTCACCTCCCACCTTTAAGTTTTTACGATAAGCTGCTATAATTACGGGTGACCTGAGAGCCTAATTTGTTAAATCCTTAATCCCCTACTTGTGTAAGTCCTTTGGCAGGCCTAACTCTCCACGGGCTGTTGTGCTACAGATTATTATTATTTACTTACACCTCCAGCTGGTCTTATAATAATATTAATTTTCCAAATAGGTGGAATATTATTTTAATTTGTGCCAGAGAAAACTTTATAATTATTGTATTGACGAAAAAATAAATAATAATAATAATTGGCTTTGGAAGTCTGTTGGAAGGTACGATTTTTTATTACGGGGGATGAGAGAAATGGAAATACTATATCTGTCAATGGTATACAGCCAGTCCCTATCTACACTTAAGTTAAGGATAAATCCATTATGCTTGCTAGTCAAGACTACGAATAAATGCATTAAATTTAAATTTCGTACAATATCAAAACTTAATAAACCATAATCGAAAAATGATCACAGATTTATTTCGAGCTCTCTAACGGGTTATCATCTTTGAATTACTAACATATCAGTGCAATCATTCCCCAGACCCCCGAGCATGCGTTCATTTATTTTTATTTTACTCTTTTATGCAGCCCTAAGGAAAAGAGTGGCTCGTTGAACAAAATGAGTTTGTCATGCCCGCCTAAGGGGATCGGCGTGTCGGTGATCAGTGTCCATACGCCAACAAATTTCGACTCAGAAAGACAAAGCACAGGCTACCTTAAGGATCGTGCCCGCTAGCAGTAAAAAAAAGATCATTTCTCTTTGTTATGACCCTTTACAGTACTTTGGGAATTTACAGTAAAGAACCTAGATCTATGATTTAAAATGTGTGTTGTTATTTGGGACACCATAACTGCAAAGCTAATGCCCATGTATCACTAAAGCATTAAGTCTAAACTAATTACTTTAAGTTCCTATATAAGTCAAAATAAATCAGACGCTTCTCAAAAATACTTGTATCATCTTATAGGTTTTATTATCTTCATTCTCTTGAAATTCTTTTAAATGGTTAGGATATGATCTCTAAAAATATAAATTGTAATTTAGGTAAAAGTAATTTCATATTATTTCGTGAGCTAAAAATGAAATATTATCTAATATTCACCTGCATTTTTCATATTACTTCCGTTACCGAAATAAATAGAAGCTATTTAATTGTTCTGAAGAAAGATAATTTTTATATCTACGATTTCAAATATAAATATTGTATCTATGTTTAGATGCGTAGAAAATTATTCTTTACGTACTTGTATTCATTGCGAATGCTCGTTTCATAATTCCTCTTTTTTCCGCCCTAGTGCGGTAAAAAAGAAGAATTCTTAACCTCAACGCACGATTAGCTAGATAGTTTACAGTTAACAAAACTAATTTCATGTTCGTTAAATTTAAGTAACAGAGTAACTTTTTATATGGAGTTTTTAGTGAAAACAATGAGTGATTTAAGTGATTATGACGAAAATAAGTAAATAATACTCCTCCCGAAATAATTAATTCGGCTCAAAATACAACTAATGAATTAATGTCATCTTTATCAAAAGAGAAATATACGAGCTTACAAACAGGAAGTATATTACATATTTTTCTGTGATTATTATTAAAATCCAACAATCGTAGATAAAGTACGAGTACGGTTTGCAACTCGTGTGAAAGCTGCATTTTGCTTTGCTCGTGTGCTTTTCAAATATAATTTTAGTAGATAAATAAAAAATAATTTTAAATTCAATTACTTTTTCCCACCTATCCTTTATTTAATTGCTTAAGCGAAAGATCAGTTTCTTTGTCGATAAATTTATTTTCTCTATTTTTATTTAACTATAAAATGATAGATTAATACTAGCTAAAACAATTTCTAGTTTCTTTCAATCTCCTATGAAATGTTTCTTAAAATCCTAACATTGCTAGTATAAAGATTTTCGTTAAGGGATCACGTTCTTATACAGTAATGTTACCTTTCAGGTTTGATAAAGATATTAAGTATTAAGTTGTTCAGTTTTAGAAATATTTTCTGACAAAGTAAGTGGTATAACATTTCTTTTATTTCTTCACAGGTTTTTTTTTCTTAGGATCATCAAATATATAGAAAAATATAGACATTTTTTTTCGATATAGAACGCAAGCTAGTAGATCCATAGTGCTGATATCGGGTATAAGTATAGATCGAGAAATCAAGCAAGATGTGATGGAATGCAGGGGGTAAACATTGTGCGAGTTCTTCTATCTGTGCTTGAGGAGAAGATTACCAACCAATACGTTTACTAAAAGAAAAACATTCTAGATAAATTATAAGGATGTCAGAGTATACGATGTACTTGATGTAGATTATAGGATAATATCCTATGATGATGTTATAAACTACATGTTTGGTGCATTGATACCTAACTTTAACAATACTCTATCTTATCTTGCTTTATATATTTTGAATACACAAAATTGGTTTATTCTACACTTTAACACAAACCGCACGTCTATGATTTGGTGTAATGATTATCTCGACTTTAAACAAATAATAGGGATATGACCATGTTAATTGAGAAATAAAAGTAGACAATCCTATTTTTTTTGGACGGAATCCTGCAATCAGACACAATTACAGCACTCTTGAGTTGTGTAAGACAAGCTAGCTCGCTGAGAAATTCGGGCAAACTGGCATGAGAACCGTCTTCAAGAGAGCCTTATTTCAAATAACTTTATTGCGATATATGTTCCTAGAATCAAATATTTTAATCATAAAAACAAGGTCTCCCTATGAAATAATATCCCAATTGCTCTATCTTCTCAATTTATCTTAATAACGAACATTATTTTGAACAAAAATAATCTGACTATATTAATTATTTTTATTTCAAGCCAGCGAAGAATCTATTTACAAATGAGATGATACAGTTTATCAAATTAATAATATAAATGTTAATATATGGGTGATTCTCAAACTAGGGGCAATAATTGTGTCCCAATGTATTATTTCACTAGTATGTTTCCTATCTGCCCAGATGTTCTCTGTTATAGCTTGAAATTACTATAATTAACAAATCTCAGGAAAAAAAGAATATTATGAAGTCATATTTATTGAAATATGGATAATTGAAAATTCAAACATAATGCAATTATGTAATTACCGTATTTGTCCTAAAATTGGATTTTATCCAAAATAGTTGTCTCATGCTAAATGTAAAACATATTTCTTAAGATTTTTAATGTTTCTTCACAGACGACAGTTTAATCTTAAATAAAATAAGTTTTTATAAATCTTTTACTAAGTTTTTATAAATTTTGTACGGTTGGCGTACAGACTTTAAAAATTGTCCAATGTTTTTTTGTAATTACCGTAATGAAAAATAAAGTGAGACCTCACTTTGCTCAAGTGCGAGGGAAATTTCTTACGGTTAGTAGTTTGAAAAGCTGGCAATATTGACAAGAAAAGGCGCGAAAAAATGGCGGCTAAAGCCTTAGTCTATCCTGATTTTTTTTTTAGATAAAGTTGTCAAACAGGTGCGTACCTTTATTCGTGAAATTACCTATTTTAATTTAAATCGTTATTATAAAATACTATATTTATGAAACCAGGCTTATTTTTATTACTACGTTTTTATTAACTTGGTTTCTTGTTTGTATGTTTGTTTGTTTGTTTGTCCGGTACAAATCTTGCAATCGAATTTTAACTAACATCCCGAGTAGCTAAACATTTGAAACTTTCAGAACAGCTCAGAACACGATGACAATACATTATTTTAGCATCAAAGTTTCAAAATTAAAAAATTGACTTCAAACTGGCGGCCGATATCAGTATTAAATTTGGTGGATTTGTTTGAAATACAGAGAGGTACATTCGTGCCAAATTTCAACTCGATCAGTCCACCTTTTGATTTTTTGCGAATTATTAAAAATTTTGCTGACTCAGCAAACGTGGTTCAAGATGGCGGAAAATGTTGATTTTCCGGGTGGCACGACTAGAAGTAAGGAATGATTTTTCTGCCAAGTTTCAACTCTTTAGGTTAAATACCTTGGGCACTACGAATTTTCACTTGGAATTCTTAAAAACACCCAAAACAGATAATTCAGTTGAAATCTAAAAAAAAAAAAAAAAAAAAAAAAAAAAAAAAAAAAAAAAAAAAAAAAAAAAAAAAAAAAAAAAATTTTTT
>KZ651867.1:255069-269361 GCA_001010745.2 Gerris buenoi
AAATTTGTATGCATGCCTTATTTAATATTAGGAACTCGGAAAAAATTAATAATTGAACATATTTGTACGCATGTGTACTTTTGGTACAAATGGCACCTAATGTGTTATTTTAACTTGAGATTTTATGTTGTGAGAAACATTGTGTTATTAGTAATGATTTTATTAAGTAAGCTTTATATAGCCATTCAGTGAATTTAATTTGTTTAAATATAATGTTGGTACCTATACGAGGTACAGGGGTACAATGATCGAAATGTATCATATTATATATCATTTTACAGGGCTTGAAAAGTACTTTCATTGTTGATATGTACACGTTTTTAAAATTTTACTTTTTAAGGGGTGTAAAGCAACAACCAAATATTAGTACCCGGCCACTTGACGGACGCAGGCTGACCGTAGGTCAGCCGAGACCGGCTAGTTGTAAATAAAATAACGGTAATTAAATTTTTATTACTGTAATTACAAATTTTATATTCTGTTATACAAAGATCGTAAGCTTGCGCGGATAGAATTAAAATTAACTTCTAGGTCTTTTGGTGGTGACCTCGTCTCAAAGGACGTACATCCAAATTTTTTCTCTTAAAACTAGAGCAAAATTGCCCGTAGTTTGAGAATCGCCCATATAAATAAGGATAATAAATGTTAATATAAAAAAAATATGTTTTCTTTCGATATTTTGACTTACGATGTTAGTTCGGTTCGATGTCGAAACTCGAAAACATCGATGTCCTAACACTGCTTCAAGAAACATGACACCTGTTTACCAACTATCAAATCAAAAATAATACAATCCGTATTATAATAACTATATAATATGGATACCAGCTATTAATTAAATTAAATTGTGGATAACGATGTCCAATCAAAAGTAAAAATCAAAGTTACGGATTAATCGATGATTCGGAAAAATGAATTTTCCTTCTTCAAGGTATAATATAAGAATACAAGAAACGTCATCTTTCTATTAAAATAAAACTTCGGATATAAATTTTTCCGTCAACCAAGAATGGCAACAGAATATACTTGATTTATTATCAAGCAGCAGCCAAATGTTTTTTAAATTTGTTTTTCACTTTTGATTGAAAAAATCCCAACTAACTAGCTTTCCTCTAGTTATATGCAACTCCTCTTTTATGAGAAAAAGTCAATCTAATTTGAATTTTTACATCATAATGTGTGCTTTACTTCCTACTTGACCGTGTTTCCTCCTCAGAACTAACAGTAATATAGTCGTAGCAGTACATATTTTCAATACAATAAAGTCAATGTAACAATTGAAAACGAATTGTGTGGCAAAATAAAAATATGCAACCAAACTACTTTTGTACTGAATACCAAAGCGTTGTTAAACTGACAACCTGACAATATCCATTGTACATTCGTTCAGTTAAATAACTATTTTAATTCAATAAGCATTCATCTCTGAATAGCAAGGCTTTACGATGACATCAGGTATCTGTTACTTCCTACTACTCATCTGTTGTCAAATTAACACGAGTTCTTTCAAGCATCATCAGTTACGCAGTTATTGATATTACGATAAAAAAAAATAAATAAAAAAAAAAATACGAGTTACATCTTTTCTAACGAGGTGATCTGTAAAATTTTGAATTAATCAAGGTAAATTAAACTCTTATATAAATGCACGCTTTTTCTTAAATTCATATTCGGGATGAGAGTATAGCAAAGGATAAACTAGGAAGGCAGAGCCGTTCCTAAGTAATTCAGTTTTTATTATTAACGCTTACGTTATTTTTTTATACACTATAATACAGTAATGGATTTTTTCCACCACGGTTTACGCTGTGTGCAGTGTGCGTAGGACCAGCTTATTGCGTGTTATCCAATGTTTTTCTTTAGACTGAATTTAATAAAAAAAAAATAAAAAAAAGATGAGTCAGTACCTTCTAATAGATAAGCAGAACCTATTAAAATCGTATTAAATAAAATAAATGTATTTTATGTATTTTATGTATTTTAGTCAATATTAAAAATAGAAGTGTCAAGTGACCCTCTAAACTTTAAAGGACCCTTCACTTTACATAAATTTAACTATCGACATAATTATTTTATTGTTTTTGCTCATTAATAAGTAACCTCATTCCATCACATTAATCTATGTTCTTTAAAACAATAACAACAAATGATATTTATTTCCGAAATTGAGTTAGTTTAATATAGAAAGAGTTTATTTAATGCCTAATTTCTATTATATAACAGTTATCTACATTTCATTATGCTAGATTAAATTATTCAGGACATTTTATTTCTAGCAATTAAAATTAGGCATTGATTAAGCAAGTCATTTTCATTAAAAATGTACATTGGTTTTTATTGCTGAAAGGTACAAAAATATGGATGAACAGGTTTACAAAATAATCATTAATCAATTTTTAGGACCGCGTGAACTTGAAACATCGCATTTCTATTTAATTAGCATGTGCAATGTTTACTGTTTTGTTCGTAAAGCCAAATTAGGAACCCTTATAGTTTCGTTCCTGTGTCAGTCTGTCTGTCACTCTGTATGGTTCTAATAACTTTTGAATCAAAAGAGATTAAAAACATGAAACTTTGCTGTATTAAAGATCGTTTTGACGTGCACACAGAACAAATATAGCGAACTCAAAATTATCAGCTGTTCAAATCTAAAATGCCGGATTATTCCAGTCATGAAATTTGAATTTATTTTTTTTTTTTTTAAGTAAAAAATAAAAGAGTAGTCTTGGTCATGAAAGTAGAAGTGAAGTGAATTTATAAGATTAACTAATCGTATATTTAACATTGATTATTTAAGTGTCAATATTTTAGTTTCCAACAGTGGTTTTTTGAGTTAGTTTTTATAATACTTTTTATCGATAAAGATTTTAGTCGAAAAATGTTCCTAATTGTTGTTGTACTACAATGAAAAAGCACTTAGATAATTTACTGAACTAAATAAAGAACATATATATACGATTCTATAAAACTAAGATCCTTATTAAACTATTTTTATAATTATCCTTTAAGACAAAAAGCCGAAAGGTCAATCTATATGCGTCTCCTTCATCGTCCACTAAAAGGTACCGTATTTTTTCCTAAACACCCTTGTACAATTATTACTCTGCATTTAATACATCTTAAAACAGTCTTAATTAATTCCAACAGTAAATTTAATTGCATTTAAAAATTAATAGTTTAACACCGCATGTGTACTCAGAGTCAGTTCTAGTTATGTCCGAGATCAGACATCATCTTGAATAATAATAATAATTGCTTGTCTGTATTAATTAAGAGATTTTGTAAATACTTCAAGGATAGGTCAAATTAGTCATTTTTTGTAGCATTTAACTGTACACTTTTATTGATACAGAAAATGTAGGATAGAGTAATATAAAGGATTAATAGTAATGAAAAAATTAAAGTACTTAATTAAAGTACTATACACTAAACATACATGTAATTACGTATAAAGAAATCTAACAACTATTTTCTTTTGAAAACATTTTTTGTGCTTACATGAGGTATGAGGGTAGGATTGCCTGAGTAAATTTCAATACATTCAAAACTTTCTTACTGCAACAACTTTAAATTTATTACTTGAATTAATTATTGACCTTAATATCATAGGAAACCAATGCAAAGCAGTTATGTTATACAAGTGCCACTTTCAAACAATTTTAATATGTAATTAAAACTTAAATAATCAGCTCCAAACTATACGTTATTATAACCTGTGATTCCCAAAAAATTTCAAATTATTTTAATAAATCATGCAGAAGAAACTCACCACAACAAAGTCAGCATGCCAAATCAGTCCAATTGGAAAAATAATAATTGTGCTTAATTTAAACGTATTTTTTCCAATCAATTAAAATTTATTTCATAAAAACGTAGTAGGGATATATTAATAATTTGGATATAGCAACAGAGGAATTTTGATATTTTTATGGATTAACACTTATAAGTTTCCCTTAATAAAAAAAAAAAACTTGGTTGGACTTATAAATTTGCTGCTGTGTGTCCTCATTGCATTGCTTATAATTTATATACAAAGTGCTTTCAGGGTAATTAATTAGTTCAATTTTTAAATAGATACAAAAGCTTAGATATAAATATTTAGATATGGTGGTATTTAAATACTTGAACTAAAAATTAACATATACAACTATTAAACTCCTGCTGGATGAAATTTGATCTATTAATTCAAAGAAGTCATACCACGAGGCAAAATCTAGAATTAAATTTTAAATCTAAGTAATAATTTAAATTCCAATTTAACCATAAAAGTCGTCATGCCATGCAAGTATTGTTCTTGGGGAAGTTTATGGTAATCAGACAACTCGCATTTTCCATTTTTGATGTTTTAATATTGTTTTAGTTTAATTATTAAATATTTACTCAACTTTAATCTTAATAAATACAATTATAGTAGAATTTTAAACATTTAATATAACAAGAACTGTTTAGGTTTTGAAATTAATAATAATGTTTGCCTCGTGCAGTAGCATTGTGAGAAACCATATGTTGTTAATTTTATTTTACAAGGAAATAAAAGGCGACATTACGAGACATTTTAGAAGTGTCGTCTGTCATTACGACATTGTGTCTTTTTGTCTTCCTACACACATGTAAGTTGTTACATTTTAAAATAAACATAAGCTGTATATTTGTGTAGGAACACATTATTTATGGGACAGTGGTAGCAACTCGTTTTAGTTAGAGATTTATTTAACATTCCACAAACGAATGGTCTCAAAGGTTGAATAGTATAATTCAACTTGCACTGGTTTTAATCCAAACTTACATAACAATTATTTAAAATGGCATTAACAAAGGTTTTTGTTGCTTAATTCAGTTGTAGAAGTATTTTTTTTAATTGCTTTTTAAGTGGTTAGTTTGCGCAATAGAAATTTTAAAACCAAATTTTTTTGTTTGAAATAAAAAATGGAATAAGCACTTTCAAATTATTATGGCCATTCTATTGCATCACATCTTGTACTTATTTTCTATGGATATGATCTCTATATTATTCAATTCGTAATATTGGTCACACACACCTAAGAATGCTCTTAAATAACATTTAGAGATATATACTCGTTTTTAGTGACTTAATTTTCTCGCAGCAAAAAGAAGAAAGAAATTATGATCAAGGAAGATCACAAAATTAAAACCAATTGACCATAAAGAGAAAGTATATTAGAATTATATACAATTATACAGAACATTGCGGTGTAAATTATACTAAACGAATATAATTCCTCTTTTAGTAAAGAGCATGCATCTGTTGGATTGAAGTTATAACATCAACTCCGTATTGAGGGTTTAGTGGGAGTTTGATTTTTTAGAGCTATCAGTCACATATTATTTAATAATTGTATAATAAAATCAATGTTAAGTAATAAAATTAAGTAGCTACTAATATAGTACTTGATTTTATTATTTATATTATTATTATTATTATTACTATTATTAATATTATTTGTATCCCTTATATTATTCTTATATCCATTATTATTTTTTTTTTTTTTATCCTATTTTCTAAAGGGCAATAATATGTAACTAAAATATCAACAAAACAAAAATTCCCACTAAACCCTCAATACAGAATTAAGGTATATTGATGTTATATACTTCAATCCAACAGATGCATGCTCTTTTCTAAAAGAGGAATCATATTCGTGTAATATAATTTACACCACAATGTTTTGTTTAATTGTATATAATTCTAATATACAATTCTCTCTTTATGGTCAATTGGTTTTTTATTTTCTGATCTTCCTTGATCATAATTTTTTTTTTTTCTATTTGCTACGAGAAAATGGTCTCTTAGTACGAGTATATATCTCTAAGTGCATTCTTATGTGAGTGAGGCCAGCATTATGGATTGAATAATATAGAGATCATATCCATAGAAAATAAGTGAACGTAATTCTTATTTAAAATATTAACTAATTGTACTAAATATGAAGTATACTTATACTATATACATAGTAATAACAATATCATATGTATAGACAAAATTATAAAATAGAGGAAATTAAGGATTAATGTAATTTTTAAAAAAAAAAATTACAAATATATCATTCAATGTATGAATACTGAATGAAATCCGCAATTCCTTAAAATAAATAAGTTATACAATAAACAAGAAGAGAAGTTATTTTTTAGAAGGAGTTATACGATAGTTATTTGTCATATATGTATTTAAAAATATTTTTTAGTGTGAAACATGATTATTTTCTTTCAATTTCACAAATGATTAAAAATAAAATAAGTACTTAGTTAATACCTTTTAAATAGATCATCATTTCAATTTTATGACCAGTGTATCTAAATGTCCCCTAACTTTGGTGTAGCAAAGACAGTTAAATACTATATTATTTTACATAAAAATATTATTTACAGTTATCTCTTTATCAGCAAGGTGTTTTTTCACGGGAGGGGTCAGCTTTTATATATTTTATTTCAATCAATCACGATGGCCTCCGTAATACTTCCTTGAAATTTAGTTTTGGGATATCAAATGGACAAATTTGTATACCAATACGAATATATTATTACTAGCTGGTTACCCGTGCTTCGCTACGGAGTGTTTTAAATTTGATAAGTTTATAAACTACCAGGAAAGCATACAAATTATTTTACTATGCGAGAATATCTAGATTCTATCCCTCCTACTTATATCCCCTTCCTCTTTGATAAGATCAATTGCAAATATCCTAAATTTACCCCCCTCCTAAATGAAAATATGACAAAACTGTACATAACAACAATTACTGTACTCTTAAAGAGCATTTCAACGATATGAATCATGAAGATGAAGGGTATTCATTACTTGTACCCCGTACCCCTTTGAACCAAAATTTATAGTTCGAAAATTCATGTAAACAGTTACCTTCCCCTTGCTTTGAAGGTCAAGTGTGCAAATTTTCATCGAGATCGGACTAAAACTGTAGATTTGTATAAAGAACATGCACACATGTTGACTTTTATATATGTATGGCCGCCATCTTAAATCAAAATGCCCGATTGGTTAACCATTTATCTAAAGTTACTAATTTGATATAAGGAAGCTAACTTCTAAATTTCAAGGTTCTAGTACAATTGGTTCCGGAGATATCGTCTTGTCGAATTTTGTATATAAATGGCCGCCATCTTGAATCAAGATGGCGGATTTTTAAAATATTTCTTAGCGAGCACCTAGGAGTTAAGAGGAACACACCTACAAAATTTCATAGTCGTAGATCCACTGGTTTCAGAGATATCGTGATGTGTCAGTGAGTGGTATTTGGATTTTATATATATAGATTTACTATACGAATTATTTTCCCTATTAAGCCTTTGTTGGCTTTCGTTGACTGAACTACTTGTTCTCTGTGTATCGTGTTTTTTAAATTCATGTATACAATTAAGGTTCATTGAAAGTGTTATATTCTTGTGTAGTTTCATTATAACTAATATCTTCTCAAATAGTCATAGTATATCTAACCGCTTGTTTGTAGATAAAAAGATAACTCTTTTTTTTTTTTTAGCCACAAATAATAAGATTAAGTCAAGCGTATCTGAACACTTCATAGTAATAGTTAAATAGCTCGATTGTTGTCATTTATTTATAGATTAGACATTTAAAAAAAGCAATTGAAAATCGCCGGCGAATCATGTCGGCCAGTTTCTATTTCTGCAAGAAAAATCAGAAACAATTCAGACAAATTATTTCATAGATTTACTTCTGTTCTTACTGTCTCTATTCTCTTGTATATTATCTGCTCTATTATCTAGAAATCTAGATTTTTCTAAGGAAAGTGACATATGATTTCATTAGTGGGGAGAAACACAATATATTTATTAAATACAAAATTATTGGGGCTGCTCATTTATATTGATTTGCTAGTCCACAGCTTCCTAATTAATCTCTTACAGACAATAACTCATCATAAAAACCAAGTGTGTGTGGACCTCAGTCATTAAAAAACTATTAATCAACTTATTAAAATAACTTAAAATTAAAATAATCATTATATAATGTACTTAAAAGCTTGTTTACAATAAAAATCAAAAATAGTATAGGAGTCGTTTTACGTAAAAGATACCAATAATTTAATATAAAATTGATTGTTAGATTTAGCCAAGAGGTATTGTAGAAATGGCTAATAATATAAATATTATTAATATGAGTATAATTTTAATATATGTACCCAAATATTTAAGGAAGGGATTCTACACCTGAATAAAATGAAGCAAAAAAATTTGTTTAGACTATGGCCCTCCATCTGTTCAGGAGTGATAGCCTTACATTAAGTTTTTAGAAGAATGGTCTACATTAAGGTTAAAAACATTTTAATTTTAAAAGAGCAGTATTTCATAGTTAGGGAAAAATGTTTCATATTCCACAGACTCTGTTAAGCCCTCTATAAGCTGTTTGATAATAAGAACTACTATACTTTAAAATAGACTGCCAATTGTTGTGGTAGTGGCACATAGCTTCCCTGCATCCTACCACGTACTTTTTGTTTTTATGCTTTCACAAGCCATTATTGTCTATTTTGTTTAATTGTTACACCTGTTTTTTTAATCTGTCAAAAGTTTTTTTGGTTTTTTTGTTTCATGAATTAAAGGTATTAATAATTTAGCAAAAGTTAAAAAGAACTGACCGTTCAAAATAATCTGGGGTTATATTCGGGTTAGGTACTTTCGATAAACTATAAAGGTTTCACACAAATCAGATAAGTACTTCCGAAGCTATAGGCATAATATCAATAAATGTATGTTTATGCGCATGTTGAAGAGAAACAAATAGAGGAAGATGGTTGGAACTTGTATAGGTGCAATAATAGGCTAATCATGACCTTCCATCCAAATTTCATCAAAATCGTACGAGTAGTTTTTAAGATATGTTGGTTCGAAAAAATAGAGCGACATACCGACAGACACGGAACCAAAAATGTTCCCTGATGTCTAAAACAGGGAATTTTCGAAATCGGAGACATAAAATATTTTCGTTTTTCTATCAGCTTGGAAGCAAAAGTGTATTTTTTTGTTTAAAGATAAATTGATTCGATTTTAATTGATTAACCGAATCAAATTATGTTTCTAATTGATGTTGATAATTACATTACCAATTAATTGATAATTACGATTAGGAATAATCGATTACAAAAATAATTTGGTCATCCCTAGCAGAGGTAATTTCTATGTGCTTTCTTATACTATGTGTTTCGGTGAGCACATTGTATAAGTGCAAAACGAGTAAGAACGAAGTAGCGTCATCATCGATGCAGAGGAAAGATACCACGACAATGAGTCAGAGGATGTACGAAGTCAAGTACTCGTACAAGATATAAATCTGCATTAACCGAGCAAACCTCTAAGATTCACGATTCTGCCCTCTTTAGTCTGGTACCATTTTTTGTTGCTAGTTTTGACCCCAGTAAAGTTTTATTCTTATATTTGACATCATATAAGTGTCTTTAAAGGGTTTTATTACCCAATAAACAGATTTAATTTCAAGTAGTAATTTCTTGTTAATTCTACTAAGCCCCGAAGCTAACCTCTGCTACCAAAACACATTTGGCGACTAATTCCTCTTAAGCCGGGTTTACACGGGTAGAGTAAACAGGAGAGTAGAGTAGCGAGTAGAGTAACTCTACCCGTAGAAACCCGAAAAAGCGCTCAGTAGAGTAGAGTGGCGAGTAGAGTAGCTAGTAAAATTGGTAGAGTTGGAAGTAGAGTGCACTCTACTCTCCTGTTTATTCTACCCGTGTAAACCCGGCTTTAAGGATTGAGAAATGAAGGTCGACTAGTCAGGATGATGTTTGCTCCAGGAGAATCATAAATTAAGCCTGATAGATGCATTTATTTTGTCATATGTATTTCTATTGGCTGTACAATTAAATAAATCGTAATTATTGAGTTATTGGATATGATTTTATTTATTTTTTATTTTTTTAATACATTTTTAGAGAAATTTTTAAAGGGTTCTTTAAAGCTTCGTTAAAACATCGCTAATGGCTGTTAAGAGATCTTAATTTCCAATTATACTTCATTCAGTGATAAATGATTTGACCCCACCTTAAAGGACGGGGGTTATTAGTAAAAAATAATTAAAATTAACGCAATCAAAAAGACAAAAAAATGTTCCCCTAGTATTGTATTTCTAAAAATGTATTTCATATTATTCGTTTGCTGTGTTAATGTAACAACTAAAATCAAAATTTCTAACTCTTGTAACATCAGGTTTGTTCCAACCGCACTCTTCCAAACTAGTTTGAAACTGTCCGACGCATGCATATCGGACTAAAATTGAATTTCTGTTGCTAATGCGCATGCGTCGGACAGTTTAAACTACATAGTTTGAAGTATGGTTGGAACAAACCTATCATTTAATGTCAACTTATTAACAATTAATGCCTATACAATAAACCTATATATTGTTTAATTATGCACAAACAATCATATTCGATCTATAATTGTAAAATATGTTATCCAATCAATATATGTATAAAGATTATTTTTTCTTGAGAAATCAAAAAACATATGTATGCCTGTATTACAAACGAATTGTAAAGTAATGATTAGAATGCATTAATTAAAATCCCCTTTCGATTCATTTGAGTTCACAGCCCACGCCTTACTTTTGGCCAAGAGTTTAATTTACTTTCATTGTTTGTTTAGAAGAGAGAGTTGAGTCAGATAGTCTAAATATTCTACTCTTGTTCTATAGCTTGTCAATATTGTTTTCGATTTTATCAATTGGCTCCAGCTCAGTTCAACTCATGGGACATAATAATATCGTTTTCACGATTAATTTAATTTCATCAGCTCTCACTGACTCTTGTTGTGTTCGTTTTCATTACCTATTTCAATCATTATCTGACTTCGAAGTACTTTGTAGGTAAACTTTGCCCTCAAATTGATACACAAAGTCTCAAATGAAATCGAACAAATCGTGAATGAACCATATACAATGTTAAAAGTGTAAATCTAAAACTTGTCACTCAATATAAAATTATATTAAATACTGTTAAGTTCTATATTATTTTGAAAAAGTAATAAACATTTTATTATCAAAATAATATAGAACTAAACAGTATTTAATATTATTTTATATTGAAGTGAATAGTTTTAGATTTACACTTTTATTACATTATAATATGTATTGTTCATTCACGATTAACACCTTTATACTTAAAATAAAAAGGGTTTTCTTTATTACCTCTCAAGTTAAATTTAATTTCAATGTAACATTGTAAACTTAACGTTCAATCAAATGCATATTATTTTTATTGTTTATCTGTATAATATAGAATTAAAGTTTTGTCTGTATATATTGATCAATGTTTGGATACTTTTTTATTCTAAAAATGATTAAAACCAAAGCCGGCCTTGACATTTTTCCTTATTGACTGTGTCTCTCCTCACCAGGCGGACTTTGCTTGGGAAAAATTAGCTGAAAAAAATCTCTTAATTCATGCAGGGGTGTGAGCATATATTTTAGACTTGATTTTATTATTTAAAAAATCGTATGTAGAACCTGATTTATTAAATCAATTTATTTCTTTTTAAATACGATTGAAAAATTTCATAATACTCACGGTTATTGGTTTTTTTACATCAAGACAAAGAAGTTTTTATAACTACCTTTTTCTATCACTTACTATACTATTACGTTTGAACTGTTAACACTTTTACGTCACTTAAACACTTTTAACTTTTTCATGGGTTTTTCTTTAAAAATAAATAAAATAAATAAATCAAGCTCTTAAGGCGTATATTAATAATTTTTAGGTTTTTAATATTTTTATTTTCACAATGAAGATCTTTTGAAGATTAAATTCTATTTTGATCACAAAATAGTTATATATCATGCCTAATAGTAAAATAATGTATTTAAAAAAGTCGTTTGTCTCATTAAAGAGATGAAGTTAGAATTTTTTCCCGCCCTAAAATTCCAATTTTAAATTTGAAGTTTACGTTTACGCGAGCGTTGCGCATGAACGCTTGGGCGGATGACGTTGACTAACGAACTCAGCCTACTCATTAATAAAATGAACATGTGTACCAAATTTTAACTAACTCAGTCATATTTTATTCAAGTTATCGTCATCGGTAGATTTCTTGACGCTTAGGTTACGTGACGGTGATTTTGTGACGGTGATTTTGGTCATTTTTTCAGATTTACTCCCGGGCTCCAGAACGTGCCATAAGAAACTTCCTTCTATTAATAATAAATAGCCTTCAAACTACGATTCGCATTTCATTCTTAATTGTAGAATAAATTATACACAATCCTCATTAATCTCTATCAAGGCGATAAACAAAACTATTTTGGCATTTAATATAGTCGCTTGGCCTACATGATAATAGTAAACATAGACACACTAAACCCCGCATGGAGCGCACGGTGAAGGCTAGTATCAATATATGTATATGTATAATATAGGTTTAAATTTTTGACAAAAATGAAGTTTAAATGCGTAAAAATAATTTATTATTTGTTTCTGCTGCATCTGAATTACAATATACATAGCAATTTCTTTAACAAGAGAATATATCCTGTAAACGATATATGAAAAGAGTAACGTGATTTTAACCTCCTAACTATGCCTTATGAAGTTCTGTATCAAGTTTCTACATTATATACTTGAAATCCAATCTGCGTTTATCAGTACCGGTACCGGAGCTAGTACAAGTCGTGCAAGGTTGCCAGGTTAAAGGCTGTGCGGTTTAAGAGCAACGGCGTCTCCTGAATCTCCCGCCCACTGGTTTCCCTAGAACTCTTTAGTCCCGCGCCTCTCTCCATTCACTGCTTGGGTTCCCATTAACTACTTAACTGAGTCACTCAAGTTTCCACTACCTTTCTGTGACTTCTAGCATTCTCTCGATGCACGTCATCTCCACAATCTCGTCGTTTCCCTGAATTTTATTCTTTCTTTCAATTTCTCACTTCAAGTTGTACTTATTTTTTCATATTGTCTTCGAATTTCAAAATGCTTTAAAGATTACACATCTTCTTGGTGTTTCTAAGCATACATATAATATCTTATAAGTCAGGAACTTCTGAAGCTTTTCTGATTTATAAGCAAAAATAATTATAGTATGACACACTTATAAATCTGTTTATTTATCTGCATCGAATAGTTTATTTAACACAATCCTTAAATAAATTTTCCACTTATTACAATTACTTAAAGATCATTTTACAAATTTTAGTATAAAAGAATGCTAGACCTTGTGTTTCCGGTACGCATAAACTATAATTATTATTATAGTTAAACTATAATTATTATAAACGCATAAACTATAATTATTATTATAGTAGTTATTATTTATTATTAATGTTATTATCATTAATTTAGTAAGCTTCTCAACATTTTATTTAAAAACAAAACCAATTTAGTAACAACGTAGTAAATGTTAAGTGTATTATAGCTTGATGGAAAGGGTTTTATAGATTATTATTTATAAATAAAAATAAACTAGGCATCGCGTGGCTCTATCATTTAAGAGCGTATAGCAATTAATGTGTATTTAATATTAAGAAAAAAGATAATCATAATGACTATTGATAGTTAAAGAGAGAGTATAATTGCGACAGTGAATTAAGTAGTAAGGAAGCGACCCTGCATTCTTACTAACTACACGCTTCGGATATCTCATTTTCAACTATTATAAAATGCACACTTCACTACACAAAAATTTCTGCTTGTATCAAGATGAAATTACATGCCTGTTTCACTTGCAGTTTAGATGATGTATGATGTATATGAAGTTTTATTAAAATCGTTACGTTAGAACGTAAGATATCGGTAAAAACGTTGATTTTTCTATTTTAAACGTTTAGGTCCGCATTCCTTAATCCAACATACCGAGGTCTTCTCCTCGATAGACGATTCACTTGGCAACGTCATACAAAAACAACGCGTACGTACATTACAAGACGATAGAATTTGCTGCTACGTCTACTAGATCGTAGGTCTAATCTTACCTGTAATAATAAACTTTGTATTTACAATGTCATAATTCATAACCAGCTTGGACCTATGGTTTAGAAGAGTGGGGCAGCACCAAGCCTTCCAACATCCGTCAACTGTAATGATCAAGTTGAAATTTTACATGCCTGTTCAATTGTACTTTAGACGAAGTAATGTGAATTTTTATTAAAATCGTTACGTTAGAACGGGCTAAAATTCATCTCTTGATTTCGCCTCGGGGTATGATTTTTCTGAACCAAATTTCGTCAAAATTTGCCTGGTATTTTAGGCTCCATGCGTCTGGACAGACGACAGACAGATATTTTATTTAAAAAAAAAA
>KZ651867.1:270346-300730 GCA_001010745.2 Gerris buenoi
CCTTATATAATATGTACATATAGAAAAGAAAATCACGTTACTTGTTATTTTTTACAAAACAATATTAAAATATATTAATTCTAAAATGACGACTTATATTAGATATAAATAAAAAGCGGGAACAGGATTGAATTCAAAATAAAATATATTTAAATTATAAGAAAGGAAAAAAAAGCAAGAGAGAAAAGAAAATATCTATATTAGATTAGATATACTTTAAAGCGGTAAAAATTTCGAATTCAAACAAAAAAAACAGATGTTTGTATTAATATTAAATATCCTATTAATATTATCCAATTCCAAAAAACCTGTACCCCTCCATATGTGTATTTGTAAACAGGCGGTAAAAGTATTTAATTCGAATAATAAGGAGTGGGGGGTGGGCGTGGCCTCGAGGAGTGGGGGTATGACGTAGGGGGTCAGGAGTGGGGTTGGACTCAAGTCCCCCAATACCTACTCCTTTCGATAATACCTTTTAAAATCTAAACGGTTAGAGATAAATTAATGAAACATAGGGGATCTCTACCATGGAAATGGAAGTTCATGGAGGAAGTCATGTTATCGCCCACCAGGGGCAACCACCTATTTTGCCCCCAGGCCACCTCACTTCAAAAGTTTGCTCTAAAGTGTATATTTTTGATAGCAGATTTAGATTATTCGGCAAAAAATACGAATATTTTACTTTAAACTTTTTTTCTATCTCCAATATTTTGTCCCCTATGGGGGGGCAAAGGTATAAAAATGGTAGATTTCAGCGCCTGGGGGTAAAATGGTGCCCCTTGTACGAGAGTGGTTGAATACATACTTCCCTTTACATGGTATAAATCCCTCAAGTTCCATTACTTTATTTCTAACCGTTTAGATTTTATAACGATTTAAGTGTTATTTTTTACTTTTTCGGAAGGGTTATTTTGCTATCTTTGCCCCCCTATAGGGGGCAAGATATTGGTGATAAAAAATAGTTAGAAGTAAAAGTTTATTATTTTTTACCGTAGAATCCAAATATGCTATCAAAAATATACATCCCAATTTAAAATTTTGAAGTTGGGTGGCCTGGGGGCAAAGTGGGTGGTTGCCCCTAGTGGGTGATAGCATGAAAACAAACTTCCCTTGGCATGGTAGAGATCCCCCAAGTTTCATTAATTTATCTCAAACCGTTCAAAAGTTAAGAGAGGGGGGGGGAGACTTTTGGACCACCCTGTATGTATATGTAATATGTAAGTATATTTATATATTATGTATATGTATGTATTTTTAGGAAGGGAGTGTTTGTTGCGGGGTAATAGATTTCTTGGCACGGAACCCCGCTGCCCGCTGTGTGGTGTTGTATTGAGCTTGAATGTCAAAATATTACGCTTACTTCAACCCGTGTTTGCGCCTAAACGGTACGCGTGACGAAAAAAGTAGTTAGGATCTATACTATAGGAAATTTTATGAAGATTGTTTTAGTGAAGAATGATTTTTTACCAAAAGTTGATAGTTTTTGAGTTATATGGTAAATACCGAAAGAAAACGTTATTTTTTCAAGTTTTTTGGCTATAACTCAAATTCCAACAAAAATTTTTGGTGGCAAACCTCAGATTCGTAATCAGCACCCCAAAAAATCATAAATACTCCAGAATTTGTTTTAAGAAACTACCTAATGACTGGACTATAAGTTATGCCTGAGAAATTATAATCATACTGATTTACACGTTTTAAGGTCCCTGAATAAAAAAAAAATAGTGATTGATTTGTATACTTGCAAGCACATAATATTTAATTTAAAAATACGGATTTAATTATTTATTTTCCTTATATATTACTATATTATATTACTTAGCTGCAGTACCTAAAATGGCTCGGCGAGAGGTGGTTTTTTGAAACTCATGTAAACAGTAACATTAACATACCTCTTGTTTTAAAGGTTGAGTGTGCCAAATTTTATCAAGCTAGGAGAATAACTGTAGATGTGTAAAAACAAACTAACAAAATGAGAGTCTCTCTTCTATTTATACATGGTATATATTATTGTAAATGGTATATAATTATTTGGGTATATAGATTGTAATTATATCCTCCCTCCAAGATCTTTGCATATTATAGTCTATTTTTTTTTTTTTTTTTTTTTTTAGTTAAAATGATTAATAACTTAATCCTCTGGGATTAAGTTTCTTATTCTTCCATTGGAATATTCTCCCTATGATTCTTTAAATAAGTTAATCCTCCTCCACATAATGTAGACTTGTATTTCACAAATTCATTTAAAACTCTTTCTTCCATTGCCGGCACTAATGTTGGCTTTAAAAGGTCTAAAAGCAGCTTTTATAACTAAACAAGTATTATTTTATAAGTAGAAACAGTTTAAGGAGCTTTACAGGGATTATGTTGGTTTCAGACTACGTAATAGAACACGATACATGAGATAATCGATATTTTATTAGTTAATAAAATCTAAATCTTATTAAAAGTATTATAACATTAGATATATAGATTATAGATGACCCCGCTCTGTTTATCTACACGAGATCAGGGAAATACTACTAATTATTTTTGTAAGAGAATAAAAGATTATCAGTTCTTCTTCTAGCATGTAATTCACGGAGTGTAAAACGTTTCTTTTAAAAAAATGTAAAATAGAAACACCGATTAAAAAGTTTTCTTCCTAAATGCAGAGTTATTTACCGAGTGTAAAGCTATGGTATTAAATACACAAAAAAAAAATTAGCCGTATAAATAGGTTCACCAGTCGAAAGACATCAGTCAACCTCACAACTCAGTCTCTTAGATATCTCTTCCTTCTTTAATTAAAAGGTAAACAAAATATACAACTAATATACTATAAAAAATTAAAATTACTTATAAATAATTTAATGTTATAATCATACTAAACCAATAAAATTTTATTATCTATTTGTTATAACATAACATAAACTTAGACAACTGCAAATATAAATTAGTCATATTTTTTAAAATGGATAATTTAACAAATAATAAATATCTTTAGCAGAAATTAATTTATAATAAAAATCATTAAAATATTATGGTATTATAGTAAAATTTATTCTTATAAGGATGCTTAAAAAATAGCTTTAATGAGACACTTGTCAAATAAATTGAAATAAATAATAATGTAATGTTAAAAAATTGGAACTTTACAACACTAGTTATAAATACAAAATAAACTGTATCATTAGAAACACTTATTGGCCATTTGGTTAAGTTGTTTACATTGAAATTTACCGCTACCTATAACTGTTAATTCTTTTTTATACACTTTTTCAGTGTTTTATGTTAACTAAATGTAAGTCAAAATGACGACTTAATATTTATAAGGCAATTAAAATATTAATTTTTACAGAAAAGATGTCATGTTACTCTTGGAGCACAGACAATAGACCATGTTATTAAAATGTAACACTTTGAGAAATTTATTTATTGCTTTCTTATTTCTTCCTTAAAAAAATTACATAAACAGTGTATATAATGAAGAAACACACTTTAAAGAGTAGAGACAAATTTTAGTAATTTGTAACACTGTTTTAATACTGAGAAGGTTAAAAAAAACATTTTGGAGAAAAAAATATAAAAAATCTAATAGTAAATGTCATAAATAATATTTTGCTCGAATGTAAAGTCACAAATAGTAGATATTATTATTAATCTTGAACTAAAAAAGGTATTGCCGAACATTTTTTAATTTTTAAATAAATTGGGAAAAGTAATGCATTCTTTCTAATATTTATTTGATTTATCAAATTGCTTATTGCTTTTAGGTCTTTATTTGAGAATAAAATGATGAAATCACTCGCAGCTCTTTTGATTGTTGCCGTTGTGGCATGCAACGCTAGTCCTCTGGTAAGCAGTAGCATATTAATAATATTAATTGTTATATAACAATTAATTAAACCTTTCCTTTGGCATCTGTTTATTTATTTAATATATATTATTTATTTAACTTGTTTAAGTACATTATACTCTTTTTAACTTGCTGATGTCAGTCAGTATGTTTATAATACATATTGATATTGGCAAATTAATTGTCACGTAGAAAGTGTTTATCAAGATTCTATAAAAGCTAGGTCAATAAAATAAAGACACTAAAACTTTTATTCTTCAGAATCTTTACCATGCTTCCGTTACCTTCGGTAAACCCACCCGGAAGTTATGTAAATGCATGCAGATTAAATTAATAATCATTCCTTTTTCCTAAATGTATATTTTATTTTTTCCAGCCTGATGGAAAAGTTGGAGTGGACCTCAGCAAAAGTAAAGGTATGAACCCGAACCTGAACATCCACGGAAGCCAAGCGTGGGAAGGTGATAGATCAAAGTTTGGCGTGTCAGGCAACCACCAGAGAGAACTTGGAGGAATGAACAGACATCAGACCAACGCAAATGTCGGCGGTAGCTACGACGTCTATAAGAGCGACAACGGAAGGACCAAGGGCACTGTATTCGGCTCGGCTAACCAGCAGTGGAACTCTCACAGTCCAAATAACAGGGGCTACGAATATGGAGGAAGAATTGAACACACCTGGGGACGCAAATAAACAGTATTCATTAAATTCTTTAACTGATAAAATTTATAATAAATATCAGCTTCAAATATGTAAATAGCAATAACTTTCTAAATTATTTAAAAAGGATAATTTACTCAGAAAAACCTACCTTTACATTCTATATTAAGAATTGACTAATTAATGTTAAATATTTTATTAAATTAATACTGTAAACAATTTTACAATGTATAAAAAATATGTAAATATGAAAATGTAAATATAAATATATCATAATTTAATTACATTTTTCTTCTTTCTATCCTACATTCCCTTGCATTTAAACAATTTTCTTTTTGCATGAAGTAAAATATTTGTTTTAAAATACAATTTTAAATAATAATAATAAGTCAACCAATTAACAACTTTTTATTATATTTTTTTGTTCAATTCTTACATATATGTTGATAAACATGGTGCCTATAAATTAAAGTAACAAATGCAATATCCTAAAAATTTTGTGATTCAGTTTGAATCTTATAGTAAACTAGCTGGATACCCGTGCTTCGCTACGGAGTGTTTTTATATTTGATAAGTTTATAAACTACCAGGAAAGCATACAAATTATTTTACTATTCGAGAATATCTAGATTCTATCCCTCCTACTTATACCCCCCACCTCTTTGATAATTTAATTTGCAAATATCCTAAATTTATCCCCCTCCTAAATGAAAATATGACAAAACTGTAGGTACATAACAACAATTACTGTACTCTTAAAGAGCATTTCAACGATATGCATCATGAAGATGAAGGGTATTCATTACTTGTACCCCGTACCCCTGTGTACCAAAATTTTAATTTCGTAATCTCATGTAGGCAGTGACCTTCACCTTGTTTTGAAGAAAAAGTGTGTAAATATTCATCAAATTAGGATAAAAGACATACCCTCATACGGATACTCTTCTTTTTATATAAGATATAGCTATATTTTTCAATTTTACCCCCCTCCTAAGTGAAAATATGATAAAACTGTACATAACAACAATTACTGTACTCTAAAAGAGCTTTTCAACGATATGCATCATGAAGGGTATTCATTACTTTGACATTTGTACCCCGTACCCCTGTGTACCAAAATTAAAATTTTGAATATTCATGTAGACAGTGATTTTCCCCTTGCTTTGAAGGTCAAGTGTGCAAATTTTCATCGAGATCGGACTAAAACTGTAGATTTGTATAAAGAACATGCACACATGTTGACTTTTATATATGTATGGCCGCCATCTTGAATCGAAATGCCCGATTGAAAAACCATTTATCAAAAGTTACTAATTTCATAAAAGGAAGCCAACTTCTGAATTTTAAGGTTCTAGTACAATTGGTTCCTGAGATATCGTCTTGTCGAATTTTGTATATAAATGGCCGCCATCTTGAATCAAGATGGCGGATTTTAAAAACATTTCTTAGCGAGCACCTAGGAGGTAAGAGGAACACACCTACAAAATTTCATGGTCGTAGGTCCAGTGGTTTCAGAGATATCGTGATGTGTCAGTGAGTCAGTCAGTGAGTGGTATTTGGATTTTATATATATAGATAAAACGTTTTCAACTTTTTTGCAAAAGGATTAATCAGTGGAAGTGGAGAATGGCACTTTCGTTAAGAAATTGGAACTTGAAATGAATTTGCTGTTGTATACATTAGGGAATATAAAATCCCGGTTTGAGAAATTTATGAAGGAATTATAATAAAACAGTATTGCAACCTTGAAAACAGGGTAATGAGTGCATGAGTCAACTATCCTAGCAAGGTTATATGAATCCACCTAAAGTTATACAGGGTCAACCCTATAAACCATAGAACATGTTACAGAACGATAGATAGTATATCATTTATTATTGGTTACAAGTTAGAAACATTAATAAATTGAAAAGTAATCGGTGTTGGTAGTATATTGATATATATATATATTGATCTCATGTAATATTGGGTACTGCACAAAATATAAATTTCAAATGGGCATACTTTTAAAAACTCTCTGCACCCATAGATATAATTAATAAGCTTAAGACTATGACACTAATAAATAATAGTTCACAAAAGACAAAAACCAATACCAAAAAAGAACAAATTTATACATTTAAAATGGAAGTATTAAAAAATTTTCCACTATGAAACTAAACTGTTTCTTTAATGTAGAAAACCACGTTTTTTAGTGTTTCTTTTTTAAACTAAATTATACTTAACAACAATTTCTTTATTTTTTAAGACCTTTTTAACGATATACACCATGAAATAATGTCGGTATTTTGATCTTTGTACCCAGGTAGGCTAAATATTTATCAAAATAATGTCTTTTAAAAGACTTATAAAGCCTCTTTACCCTCCCCTTCCCCTTCCCCCCTAACCTTCCCATCTTAAATAAAATTGTAACTAAAAAGTGCAAAACAACAATAACTGATTTAAATAAAAGACATGCCCACAGACACTGACACTAATCTTTGTAAATAAGATGTTTTCATTCAGATCCGATTAAAGTTAGGCCTTTACTGCCTACATAAATCAGGTTGCCCTAATGTATCGTTTATTCAAAAAAATGAAATCTATCTATCTATCTATCTATCTAGATTATCTATCTATAATCTAACTATATTCATAATAAATAAATTAAATAAAAATACGTGGGGTTACGGGGGAAACCTAGTAAGAATGAAGTTCCTTATACTTTTCATTAAGTATAAATTATAAAATCCCTCTGCTAAGTAAACGATGCACTCTTTATGCATGGCGTAGACAGAAGAGTAACAAAATTAAAAGATTTTTGTTTTTATTATGAAACGAGCGTCTTAAAATTAAGGTGTTTGTTTCATTGAATAGATGAAGTTAAAATGTTTTCCCATCCTAAAATTACAATTTTACATTTAAAGCATTACCTTTACGCGCATTGCGCGGGAACACTTGGGCGGATAACATTGTCTAATGAAATCTTCCTGGACATTGGTAAAATGGACATGTGTTGTGTACCAAATATCAACTAAATTGGTCATTTTTTACTCAAGTTATCGTCATCGGTCGATTTCGTGACGGATGGTGTTGTGACAGTCTTTTTTTTTGGATTCACTCCCGCCCGGGAGTCTCTACGCTGTAACATGCCATCAGGAACTCTTTTTCAAAAATAAATTAGGTATTGTCATAGCCGAGTGGTTGGCGTACATGGAACTCACCTGAAACCTAGGTCTAAACTCGGACATAATATGGTAAATTCAAATCCCAGATAGGTGAGACATGTTTCACCACGAATAAAGTGGGTGTTATCCAGCCTCTTTTACAGGAAAGAGGTTTCCTCTAATATCCTTTTTAATGTGTTACTCGTGACATAAAAGAAACAGCCAAAAAAAAAAAATCAAAAACTTTTCTAGATGAGCAGTGGAGTCAGTTGATTAGGATTAAAGAAATACGTCTCTCGACTAAAGTAACTTTCTTTAAAGCTCCTTAATTGCAAGGAAAGGTACTTCTTATATCACAATTAAGTTGCTTAATTGTTAGATTATATGATTAAAATTATGCAAGAACTTCACAGGTGATCTATTCTATCTTCGCAAGTGCATCCAAATGCTAGAAGCAGAGTGCATTTAATTAGTCATTAGAATGCATGAAGAAATTGATGAAAACAGATAGTGTATGTATTGAATTAAAAAAAAGATCCTGCTATAAGGCAACAGCAATGAATACAAAACGATCCTCATATACCTAAGTGAAATATATGGAACTAAGTTTATTTCCGGGATTTCATACGTGAAATGGTTTCAGAAATTAAACATCGTTACTAAATGAAAATAGCCATCAACTTATTTTTAAATATTCTGGAGTTGAGGCTAGCAAATGGAAGGTTTAGTTTTAAGTATGTAGATTTATTGTATGAATGCTTTCGCTCAGAGATATTTCTAGTTATAAAGCCAAAGACTTACACAATATACGAAGAACAAACACGATTCATCGTCATCGAACAAACACGGACTTTGTTCTGATCAACATAGGCTACTTTACACTTGATAAGTTTATCAGTGTAGATCGAATGTATTTATATGTAGTCTAAATATCGAATTTATCTTTTTGTCTCTGAATTCAAAAATACCTTGGCAGAAATCTATTTCAAACATCCTGGCACATTTTTGGTACCGTGTCAGTTTGTCGTTCAACATAATATTTGCGAATCACCGTATCTTAAAATGTTTATTAAATTTGGATAGTATAGGTTATAATTGGCCATGCTCCCATTTCATTATAGATTTAAGTACAATTCTTAAATCAATTATGTTAAACATGGCTCACATGGACTTACTATCATATATTTACTTAGATTTTTTAACTATAACTTCATTTAAATAATACTACAGACGTCATTTTTAGTTTTTACTTTGACTTGCATAACTAACATTATTGTAATGAGTAAAAGACGAGTCGTAAGTGTGAAGTTGCTTCAAACCTGATCTAATCAATAACGTACCATTGAGTAAATATTAATCAACTAAAGAGAAAGCATTGTATAATGGCGCGAAATTGTATTTTGGTAGATTTATACGTTTTGAGGTGCCCTGAGTCCAAACAAGTAGTTACAAAATGTGTGTCTGCCATCTGTCTTCTATGCAGACGCGTGAAGTCCTAGAAATTTGGCATACTTCGTCAGAAAAATCTATGAGGAGCTTAAACGCGTACGGAGAAAGGCCGGGTTCTATTCCCCGCCGATGAAGTTATTTTTATGATAGGTATATATTTTGATGAGTAATAGAAAACTATATATAGAATATATTTTCTTTGGGCCTCAAAGGGTTAAATAACTTAAGCTTCTTCCTCCTTTTCTTTAGAATAAAATCGCTATATTTCGCCCTAACTAAGAGCTTCTTCAGGCTATAACATTACAAATCAAAAATATTTTTGTAGGTATACATTTTTTTAGTTATTATAAATGCAATGGAGAATAGCGATTTTATTCTAAAGAAAAGGAGGAAGAAGCTTAAGTTATTTAACCCTTTAAGGCCCAAAGAAAATATATTCTATATATAGTTTTCTATTACTCATCAATATAAAAAGGGTTCACTATCAAGAAAAAAGAAAAATTATGGTATATATTTTGCTTCCGAGCTTACCGAAGGTAACGGAAGCATTGTGTTTACTTTTGAGAACAAAAAAGTTTAATGCCTCCGATTTTAAAAATTCCAAGACAGAAATCCGTTTCAGACATCAGGGAACATTTTTGGTCTCGTGTCTGTCTGTGTATCCGCGAATTTTGAAACGTCCGACGATAACTTGTGTAATTCTTGACCGATTTTGATGAAATTTGGTTGACATGTTCATTTTACTAATGCTCAGGACGAGTTCGTTGGACAACGTTATCCGTCAAAGCGTTCACTCGTAACGCTCACGTAAACGTGAACTTTAAATTTAAAATTGGAATTTTAGGCCGAGAAAAAAATCAAACTTCATCTATTCAATGAGACAAACTTTTTTTCAAATACAATTTTTTAGTAAAACCAACAGCGACACCGCTATAAAGTGTTAAAGATCGCTAAATCTATTAATAGTTTTTAGAAAATAAATAATATAACAATAATGTTAATGATATTATAACAATAAAGATCATGATAGGATGCGAGGAAGCTATGTGCCACACTAATTGGCAGTCTATTTTTTAAATGTTAAAAAAAATCAAAATATCGAAATGGGAAAAGCAGGGCTAAGAAATTATGAACTCGTAAATGAGAAATTTTGTCTGACTGGTCTCGAACCGATTTTTTGAAAAAGTTTAATCGTCGGTATAAACGGATAGAATCTGTACAAACGCTCCTAAAATATCCAACTGATTTCAATAACATTTGATATACTAATAGGGATTTTCATAAAATCGCACCCCGAGGAGAAATAGAAAAAAAATTATTTTTGCTTTAAATTTGGGGTCTACCCACCAAAAAACTCTTTTATTGAGATATTACATTATTCCTCATAACCGACGTTTTTAAATTTTAAAAAAAAAAATCCATCAGGAATTCGAAGATAGTTAAATGTAAATTAATAACAAACAATGTTTAATATTAAATGAATTAAAGAATATTCTGAGACTTACATTGAGTATCATTATGCATGCATACGAGAACATTTTGACCGACTTTCTTGGATCAATTGTTTTGTTATTACAATAACATCAAAATTTTACTGCAAGATTATAATCAATGGTAGTTGCATTTTTCATTGTATTCCTAATAGTGACGACTAGTAATGTGTGAACATTTCTTTTAAAACAAATGTTTATATAATATTTTCTTACATAGCAGAAAGTATTATGACTCTTAATACTCAATGAGGTTATTCCTTCGGAACTAAAATATATATTAGTTTTAATAGATCTATTATTAGTTTGAAATTGCATATATCTATAATAATAAATTACATTTATAAAAAAATGACCTCACAGGTTATCTATTATCTTCAAAAGATTAGGGAATTACTACAGATTCCATTTCATGAATGAGATTAAGAGTTTATCGTGCAATTTGCAGTGTTATTTACGGAGAGTAAATTTTTTCATTAAATAAATTAGGATATTTTGCCTTATAAATAAACTGATCAGCCCACCGACTTCCATCAGTCAACCGTCAACCACAAATCATTAACACATCTCAGTCTCAAAAACTTCTCTTCCTTCGATTTCAGACAAAAGGTAAACAAATAATTCACCTCATATATTGTAATTTTTGTATTTATATACTACTAAATAATATTTAAATGATGAATATTATGATGATGGATTTGTTTAGGTGTAAGAAAAAACGACGATTTAAAACATGTTGCTTAGATGAAACGATTCGACCCTGATGAAGGTCATCTTCAGTCTTTATTTTCTAAAACAACCAAATACTTGTATCAATTCAACATATCACGTAGAACATAAATAATATTGTTATTCTCCCTTAATTACAATAATCTGAACATAATTTAACATAATTGGTTTTACTCACTTAAGATATCATCAATCTATCTCCCTGGGAGAGCGTCATATAGAAGTCAATTAAATTAAATTTCAATGTAGATTTAATATTTTAAAAAACTAACAAATGGTCCACAGACCCACTGCCAGGGAGATAGATCAGACCATTTTAGTTTTTTAAAATATTAAATCTACATTGAAATTTAATTTAATTGACTTCTATATGACGCTCTCCCAGGGAGATAGATTGATGATATCTTAAGTGAGCAAAACCAATTATGTTAAATTATGTTCAGATTATTTTAATTAAGGGAGAATAACAATATTATTTATGTTCTACGTGATATGTTGAATTGATACAAGTATTTGGTTGTTTTAGAAAATAAAGACAGAAGATGACCTTTATCAGGGTCGAAACGTTTCATCTAAGCAAGATCTTTTAAATCGTCGTTTTTTCTTACACCTAAACAAATCCATCATAGAAATTAAGAAGGTGTTCATAAACTTTAATAACATCAGTTTATAATTTCATAACTTAGGTTTATAATTTAATAATATGTATTTAAGCAATCTTTATTTATATAATCTTAATTGCAGGGTTAATGATTTATGTGTGTATATAGATATCTATAATGTTGATATGGAATCATCGGTAATGGACTTATTCTCGTTATTCTGTGCCTAATATTGAAAAAAAAATCCCTATGCCTTTTTCTTTAATTTTGAAAGTTCATTTCCTCAATTTTTTTGTAATTTTAAGTTTCGAAAATTAGAATAGTATTTAGACCCGATTAATCGTGTATAAACTTTGGTGCTAAACTAATTTTATAGATTTAATAATACTTGCTTAAGCGTCCAATTGTTAAATTGAACTGATCATTTGTCTTGTGAAACCTAGAGTAAAATAACCGGTGTCGCCTTAAATAATTTCTGCAGATCAATATTGTTGTAATGTAGATGATAATGTAATCACGAGTGTGTTAGTTCAATTGTAATCCAATTATACGGATATCATGTCATGTGTATTAGAAACATGACATGAATTTGCTATGGATTGGTATCCATAGCACATAATGTATAGATATTGAATAAATAATATGTAATACCTATGTACATTTTGCTATTATTGATTTTAGGATTCAATTGAAAACTAATGATGAAATTCCTCGCAGCTATTTTGGTCATTGCCGCCGTAACATGCAACGCCAACCCTACGGTTAGTATATATAGCAACTGTTTTATTGATTTAACTTTTGGTTCCTGTCAATTAGTAGCTTCCTCTCGTCCTATTGAGTAATTCAATTATATTTTGATATTTGACTCTTTATTTCTAATAAATTTATCCCCCCCCCCCTCTTAATTTAAGAAGGTTGACAATTATCTGGGGCTAAAGATGGGCTACTTATGACATAACAGCCAAATTTCATTAAACAAAAAATAAAATAAAAATAAATAGTAGTTCATAAGGTATGGTACTTCGCAATAATGTTGGGCGGCAGACCGACCAACAGACCCACCGATAGACAGACAGACAAAAGAATGTTCCCAAGATGAGACCAAAAATGTTCCCTGATCTCTAAAACGGGTTTCTGGCTTAAATTTGTTTTTAATTTGATCATGTAAAGATTATATTCTTCAGAATCTTCACCATGCTTCCGTTACCTTCGGTAAACCCGGAAGTTATGTAAATGCATGCAGATTAAATTAAAAATCATTCCTTTTTCCTAAATGTATATTTTATTTTTTCCAGCCTGATGGAAAAGTTGGAGTGGACCTCAGCAAAAGTAGGGGTATGAACCCGAACCTGAACATCCACGGAAGCCAAGCGTGGGAAGGTGATAGATCAAAGTTTGGCGTCTCAGGCAACCACCAGAGAGAACTTGGAGGAATGAACAGACATCAGACCAACGCAAATGTCGGCGGTAGCTACGACGTCTATAAGAGCGACAACGGAAGGACCAAGGGCACTGTATTCGGCTCGGCTAACCAGCAGTGGAACTCTCACAGTCCAAATAACAGGGGCTACGAATATGGAGGAAGAATTGAACACACCTGGGGACGCAAATAAACAGTATTCATTAACTTCTTTAACTGAACAAGTTTATAATAAATATCAGCTTCAAATATCTAAATAGCTATATCACATTATAAATTGCAAAAAGATATAATTAAAAGTATAAATAAAATCTTAACATAGTTGTCAACTGATATACATAGTTAATCTTTAAGAGTCTTTACTGAAAGTTACCAATTATTGGTACATTTATTATTCAAATACTACTGTAAATAATTGTGATATACACTTGTAATAATAATGTATAAACAGTGTAAATATTAACATGTACATAAATTTAAATACAAATTATTTTATTTATTATATTTTTCTTCTTTATATATACCAAATGGAAGACCCACCCTTATCTATAAGGAATGATCTAAAATTTTCAAAAAGAATGCCCTGCGTAAATTTTGATAAATGGCTTTGGAAGGACTAAATAAGTTTATTTCACTAATGCGTCAATACGAAATTTCAAGATTATTTTTAACAAATACTTGGCTAGTAGACAACCCTATTTAAAGAATGGAGATATGCGGATTAGGTTTTAAGGGAAATTTACTCAAAAATGCTTTTTCAATGGTTTCTTTTGCCGTAAGGGTGAAGATATAAAAAGCTATGATTCTAGCTACTGTGGTGCCAGAGATGGCCTTAGGTGGCATTTATAGAAATTGGACGGATCAAAAAACCTCATATTAGTTTATTCCTATGGCTGGTGACTCCAGATAATCAAAAATGAGTAAGTCAGTAGCATTTGGTATTTTGGTATCTGATTACCTTTGCTTCGAGTAAATGCACCGCTGAACCTTAGTGGATATTTTCTGATAATGATATAATTTTTAAGTCACTCTGTAAGTTTGTAAGTTTGTATTCCCTATACCTAAAAAAACTTAAAACTTGAAAAAAAAAAAAAAAAAAAAAAAAAAAAAAAAAAAAAAAAAAAAAAACAATAGTTCTTTCTTAGTTCATTCTCAACTTTTTAAGGTTTCCTACTTCTGTCTCAAGAAGAAAGATAAATCTTTATTCTTTATTCAAGAATAAAGAAACACATAAGAGGGGGGTAAAAAGGAGAAACAGAAAAAATTATTATTTTTAATTAAAAAATAGAAATACTGCTATTTTTGATCGGATTCGAATGAAAATTGGTATACGTGCTTTATTCGATGCCAGGAACTAGATTATAAAATAATTTGAGTACATTTAATACTTTTGGGTTCAAGTACCAAGTGTATTTTTTAAGATCAGGTTTAAGCAGTAAAAAAATGTATTTGTTTTGTTCAATACATTTTTTTCATGGAGAATATTTTTAAGATTCGAAATTAAAAAAAAAGTCCAGTCATGCACCATGCATAATGAGCGAATTTTCAAAGAAATCTGCGTATTATTGGCTTATGATAATATAGGAAAATTTTGGTTTAGAATTTGGATGGGTGAAAAAAAAAAAAAGTTTGGGTACACACACCCGTGTGTACCCAAACTTTTTTTTAAAGGGAAAAATTTGGTTATTTTAAAATCCGCAATACAAATTAGAGTTTCCCATTGGAAAAATAATTTTGACCTTGGAATGACCTTAAAGGTCATGCTCAAGGACATAGTCAAGGTCATATTTTACATAAAATTTCCTGCTCTTTTCAAATCCGCAATAAAAAATGGGGGTTCCCATTTCAAATAACAAAGTTGACCTTCAAATGACCCTTAAGGGCAAGGTTAAGGTCAAATCTAAGGCCACCATTGATAGCTAAAGGAAAAATCCTGAAACTTCTGTATTTAACTTTTTTCAAAAAAAAAAATTTCTAACGAGTTATTCATGGGTTTCCATACTTTTGTGCCACCGTGTATAAAAGTGGCACATATAAATGTGTTAAATTATAGGAATCGATTTAGAATGCTCTGAAACGGATTTCCATTAAAAAAAAAAATTAAAAATTTTCATTACAAAAATTTTGAAGCCATTGCAATAGTTTAATTTTCTTAGCAACATTTAAAATAAAATAATTTAAATGTCGAACACAGGGACAGGGGTACGGGGTACAAATGTCAAAATAGTATATACCCTTGATGATGCATGCCGTTAGAAAGCTCTTAAAGAAATAAAGTAATTGTTGTTTCATACCTTTGTCATATTTTCACTTAAGAGGGGAGTAAAAAGAAACAGAAAAAAATAGAAATACTGCTATTTTTGATCCGATTTGAATGAAATTGCTATATTTGATGCGAGGAACTCGAATATAAAATAATTTGTGTACAAATTATTTTTGAGTACAAATGGTACCTAATGTATGGTTTAAGCTCAGGATTAATATAAAAATCAAATTTGTTGCATGGAGAAGGTTCGAAATTTATAGTAAAATAATTTAAATTTCGTACACAGGGGTACGGGGTATAGGGTACATAAGTCAAAATAGTATATTTAGAAAGCTCTTTAAGAGTAAAGTAATTGTTGTTACGTACACTTTTGTGATGTTTTCGTAAAAGAGGTAGGTAGAATGGATAAGCAAGGGTAAAATTTTTTTTATTAGAATCCATGTTTTTGGCATGGTCAACTATGCTTTTTAGCTCAAGAGTATAGGAACTCCATAAACTCTGTTCACATCTATACACCATATAAAAAAATGAAAAATATTGTTTATTTTTCGTAACTAAGCTAATAATTAGCATTAGTTTAATTATATAATAAATTGAATGGTGAATAATATATATTCACGTTATTTATTAATATAAAAAACAAATTATATAGTTCATTATCTATTTATTCCACTAAAAATTATGAAATCTCATGATATAAGTCATTTTTTCATTATTCTACAACGAATATAGATTCTAGATTACATACGCATCACCCATATTAAAATATACGCAGAGGTAAATAATTTAACACAGGCAGGACGTCTGCCGGGTTTTGCTAGTTCTTTATATAATCGAGTAGTGTCCCCACGACTCACCTTGAAATTATTTGTTATTGCCAGCTAATGTAACCACATGTATTCCTATAAAATAAAATTTTGTTTTTATTATTTGATCTCTAAATAGATATAATAATTTATCTAAATTAATTTACTTAGTTTTACTTTTTATTCTAAATAGAAAATTAAGCCCGTTGCCCGTAGATTATCACTTAAATATAATAACTTATCTAAATAAAGGCTAACAATCAGGGGCGCCCCGAGGCCGCCCCTGATTGTTGAAAATTGGATGGATTGTGGAAAAATGGATTGTTGAAAATTGGATGTCTCCGACATCCAATTTTTTTCAATTGTACGATTGACATAGGGGTTTTTAAAACTGTTCTCAATTTAACAACTTTAGACCTAGCGTTTTTAAAAATAGGGGTTTTCTAAGGGCGGGGAATTTGCTCAGGATGGCTATACAAACCTTCGTATTAAATGTACAAACACAAAACAACATGAAAATCTCCATAAATAATTGTTTTATAATTTTAACAAAATCGTTTAATTGTACTCGTAAAAATCTCCCCCAGCCATTTTATACGTTATCACAAAGAAGAATTTTCGGATAACATGTTCTCGAGATTTATTGGGAATCACTATCAATTTATCAATTACCACCAGAGATAGTGTTCTAAAATTCAGCAGTGTCTAATCACCACATTTGTTTCTGCATCTTACTTTTATAAGCAGGGAGAATTTATAATATTACTTCGTCTAAATAACTATTGCTATTACAACCAGTAAAGGAACTAGGCATTTTAGCTCCCGTGGAAAATTAGGCAATTTGGTGCCCCAGACCCGTTTTTAACAAGCCGTCACCCCAAGCTCGCGCCCGGGGCGACGGCCCCGGTTGTCCCACCCTTGTTCCGTCACTGACTACGACAAAGGGATATCTAGTATAATGTACTTTGGGACAAATGTATATCACACTTCTGTATATAATAGTGTGTTATTATTTTGTCCCAAAGTAAATTGGACTAACGGGTAGTTAGACTAGGAAACCAAACGGTTGCAAATACACATATACACACACAAACACAAAAATATAAAATATCCAACCCCCGTAAATACGAGAAATGTAGAAATTGGGATTATCTACGGGTGGGGAACACTCGGTATAGCTAAAATCCTCCAGTTCCCCACCTGTAGAAAACACCAATTTTAATGTTTTCCGTATTTACGTGAGTGGATATTTGATATTTTATATATTTAAAAAGAACTATCACCAGGTCTAAAGTTGTTAAATTGAAAACTAAAACAGTTTAAAAAAAAAAAAAAACCCCGAAGTCAATCGGAAAATTATAATAAGTGGGTGTTTAAGTGCAGATTTAACGAAAGAATTTATTTGTTATTTTGTTTATGTTTTTCTTCATTCTTTTTAAGAGATTATATTACCACCAGTAAGTATTTTTTTCTATCAAATAACAATTGTTCCTAATACGCAATCGCTCTACATCGTGTGAAAATTTTCTTAAGTTTAGAAGTGTATACGTTTTCACGGTGCACATGCACATCATATGGTTCGCCATAGGAAAACTCACAAATACAATTGTGTACACGGGAAAACTAATTACAATTACAACGCAATAATATGGAAAGTAGCAATAATCTTAAGCTTAGTTACTCAATCAAAATGTCTAAAATCACCTTTTTTTAGTTGAAAAGTACCTTTTTAACCACTTTTTTTTATAGAAATAACAAAAATTGTCTCTCCACGAAAATTTAAACTGGTTTATTTAACAAAATAGCTTTCAGCCTTCATAAGACAATCATCAGTGCTGATTTGAGACTCATGTCGATCTCCGACATGGTATAAGCTCACCTCTCAATCAACCAATTTCTTATTTTTCCATGTAACTCTTTTCTTTCTAAATCCGCACTGATGATGACCTTTTGAAGGCTGAAAGCTGCTTTGTTAAATAAACCAGTTTGAATTTACGTGGAGAGATAATTTTTGTTATTCCTTTAAGATGAACTCCATAGACTTCTTATGTCTAACACTTTTTTAAAGGTTTCAAACCGATAATTAAAGAGACGTTTAAAATAAAGAAAAAACAAATTTTTTACCGATAACTTACGTTCTAACGAATCGATTTTATTTCAAATAAGATTAAAACAGGCATCTAAAATTTCAACCTGATAAAAGCAGAAGTTTTTGTGTAATGAAGCGATACATTTTAAATGGAGTAGGCCGGTGCGTGAGGGCTGATAATATTCCTGTTCCCTCACTACAATCCTAAATTTCCTAAATCCTAAAAATTCAATACACATTTATTGCAAGACGATTGTTTCATCAAAAATGAAGAAATAAAAAAAAAAAAAAAAAAAAAAAAAAAAAAAAAAAAAGCTTTTCTTTTAATTTTGCCTTAACTTTGCTAAGTACTAATAGTTAGTTACTGCTTAATTTGTCTCTTTTCTAACTCCGTCATGTATAATTAGTTAGCATCGTATACTTAGCAGTGTGATTTTATAATTTATATTTATTAAAATTAAAAAGCGTAAGGAACTTCGTTCCCACCGGGTGTCCCGCGACACCACACGTATTTTTTTGTAATTTAACGTATATGTAAATATAAAATTATTGTCGTATGTTTAGTTTCGGTGCTTAATGGATGTCCATTTAAATCATGTGAATTTATTTTAATCTCTAATAATATTCACTTCTCTGTGACCAAATAAAATATTAGTGTGAAAATACATTTTAATATTTGATAACATTTTTTTATTTGTTTAATAAGAGAGATAAAAAGCAGTTATTTTCTATTAAAAGATTAAAATTATTTAAGATGAACCATCTCTGTTTATCAAGAGGTCAGAGAATAACGTTTCTTTCCGTCAGGGAAGTACAGATAATCAGTTTTCTAAAACTGCGGTGGGATTTACAGAGTGTAAAAATTTATTTTGAATGCCTTGATACGTTAGTTGTATAAATTAGCAGGTCGGACAACCGGCATTCATCAGTCAGCTTCTGTTTACCAAAACAAACACAGCTTCTTCTAGAATCTATTCATTCCAATAACGTAAGTATGTACATTTTACTATGTTTTTATTAGCTTTCTTTCTTGTTTGTTTGTTTGTTTGTCCAGTACAAATTTCGCAATAGATTTTTAACTAACTTCCCGAGTAGCTAGACATTTGAAACTTTTAGAATAGCTCAGAACACGAAGACAATGCATTATTTTAATACTTTTAGCCCTCTTTCAGCAGAATTTAATTCGTTTTCAGCAAATTTTGCTGTATGGAAAGTTTGTTCGGAAAAAATCCGCAAGGTATTTTATTTGTTTTGACATGTCCAATATTTACAATCTTCATTTTGACAAGTTTCAAATTTATGATTTATGACAGAAAATTAAAAAAAAAAAAATAGTATATAAAAAGTTATTTTTATCGTGTAATTATTATTTAATTAAAGTATTAATACTTTCTTAAATAAATAAGCACAAACTATTTTTATGAGTAGATTATCCCATGATTTCATTCCCATGAGTAAATATACCCATCTTTTATACAATCGAGTAGTGTCCCGACGGCAACGGCGACGACCTACCTCTAAATGATTTATTACGTTAAAAATTGATGCGCCATAAGCTGGAATTGAACCAGTGACCTCCTGTGCGTCAGGCGAAAACGCTACCTCGACGCCATTCCATTGTAATGGAATTCCATGCATAAAATTTATTATTTAAACAGTAAATATCTATTTAAATATGTATTTTAATTACCTATAACTTTTTATTCCATATTTATTCTGAAAATCAATCTGATTTTGTTAAAATCGAAAATTACCACCTGTTAAAGAATGAATAAATTGAATAAGTAATTATGGGATTTAAATATTTATTGTATTATCAATATCTACGCAAGAAAGTTTTGTTGACTTATCTGACTGATTTTTTTATGTAACTTTAATATATTAAGAAGATTTATTTATTATTACTTTTCTCAGAGAACTTAATATATTATATCTTTGATTTACAGGTTTTCTTACTTGAAACAACAAAGATGATGAAATCAGTCGCAGCTATTTTGCTTATTGCAGCCATCTCATGCAACGCAAATCCTATGGTAAATAAAATTTATGTTCTTATTGTAATTACCATTGTATATTAAATTTTAATTATTGTAATTACCATTGTATATTAAATTTTAATGGTTTCTTTAGATTAAATTTTAATGTTGATAGTTGTTGCTGTGCTTATACTAAGTGGTTCAAATAAAACAATTGCTTAAAAAACAAAAAACTTGAAGTAGTTAATGTGTAAATAATGATTTGATAACTTGCCAAATTGTCATTTACATTAATAAATGTTAAACCCATTAAAATTATTGTAGATTATAAGTTGTTCCTTGTAGTGTTCAATGCTGCAGTAGTTGGGTCCAATAAGGAAATAAAACTCACTTTTGCAATATTTCGACTCCTCTTTGGGTCATTCTCAAGCTGATTGACTAGAAGTTATCCTACATTAAATTTATTGTGTACTTGAATTATTTTATTTTAATTTAGTTGCTTCTTTCTTTAAAACTATTTTCTTATTATAGCTTTTTTAGTATTGTCAAATGTTATTTTAACGCCCCATATGTTTACATTTTAGAAGCCATTCGGATAGAAAAGAATTCTTTTAACACGCTTTTCTTTAAATTCAGTTGTTTTTAAGATTTATAATTAAATTGTATTAAAATTTGATAAAATAAAAAATGCACAACAGTAAACAAATTATTCTCATCTTCATTCGATTTATTCTTACCGAGCTTGATGAAATTTAGTAAACTTGAAGAACTTAGTTATAAACGTCCCTAATTTCATTATTACCCCATACTTATTCAATATATAAGGGTTTGATTCCCGTGCGTCATTAATTTAATTTATAGTTGTATTAGCCCTTTCGCCGGACAAGGCCCTCCATCAGCTAGAGTTAGTTACACTCAAACCAAGCAGATATTAAACAGGATAAAAAATCTGAATTTAAATTTAATTTTATTTTTGTTATAGCCTCAAGATGGTAAATTTGGAGCAGAGATAAGCAAAAGCATGGGACAGAATCCTAACCTGAATGTCTACGGCAACCACGCTTGGGAAGGTGACAGATCCAAGTTTGGAGTCTCAGGCAACCACCAAAGAGAACTTGGAGGAATGAACAGACATCAGACCAACGCAAATGTCGGCGGTAGCCATGATGTTTTCAGAAGTGACGACGGAAGGACCAAGGGCACTGTTTTCGGCTCAGCTAACCAGCAGTGGAATTCTCATGGAGCCAACTCAAGGGGCTACGAATATGGAGGCAGGGTTGAACATACCTGGGGACGCAAGTAAACTAAATTCATTCAAATTCATAATTTCAATTATTTAAATTATTAACTGTATAGCTTCATTTTCATTTCATTACCAGTGTTTCTAAATTAATAAGACTGTAAGAATAAAAGGAATATATGATGTAAAAAGATTTGACCTAGAATAAAAATTTCTGTAAATAATTTTAATGTAAAAAAAATGTAAATAAACGTAAATATTAATATTTAACTTGGTTATTTACTTTAAATATTCACCCCTTTAAAATATTTGTATATTATGTATTTAATTTCGTATTTGGAAGCTGCTGAGAGAAAAATAAAGTATTACTATTCTTCTATTATTACTATATCTTATTAATGAAAAAGAGTATTTTAGTATAAACACATTTGAACATACTTTAGAGAATTCTCAAATAATTTAATATCGCCTATATACCTAAAAACCAGGATATTGAAATCCAAACAATTGGAAAACAAGGCAATTTATTTACATTCTATGCTTGTTTATGTGTCTAATTAAAGAAATTTAAAGACTGATATGGAGAATAACTATAGAAAAATTGTAATATATAAATTTTAAGGAATTACACATCTTTAAATTGTTACTTACCTCGATTTTCAAGGGGTGCTTGTGATTCACGATTAAGACAATTAGTAAATTACATAATTGGATCTATTTCAACTCTTTTAGTGTTATGAAGAAACAGCGACAACAATATTTTTTTTAATTAAGAGGTTCGTAATATTATTTAAATGTCATAGATTGGCTCATTACACCTATACGTATAGACATTTTTCTATATTTATAAGCCACTCCCTTCTTTACTAAACCTGACAAATTTGCTATAGAACATTTATAAACATGGTCTTAGCTTCCAGCTTTTTGTTTCAGCTATGTTCTCTTAATTATTTAAAAAAAAAAAAAATAAACAAAGGAGCATTAAAAAATTATAGGAAATATCATACATTATAGGAAATGTCATACACCTATGACAGCGGACTTAATTTAATATTCCCAACATAAACACATAAAAAAAGCCAAGTCTTGCGTAAAAAGTTGTGGTTTTAGGTTTACCCAAGTTATTAGATTAATTTCTTTTTTCAACATTTTCTTTCTCAAATCATTACACGTTTAAATTAAAAAAAAAAAAAATGTCCGACTTGGCAACTACGCAGCACAAAAAGGTTAAATAGTTTGTTGTTATTTGATTTATATTTTATCGATGATTAGATAATATTAAGACCTTTTTAAAATTGAGTTTAGTAGGGACAGAGAATAGAGAGGGGGAAAGACAAACAACCCCACTTACCTTTAATGGATAAATTAGGCCTAGAAAAACTTACTTGTACCTTGTACAGAGGGAGACTTGGGTAAAACTATGATCTCAAAATTATTTACGCAAGACTTGGAATTTAATTTCTTTTTGTAAGTAATTTTTCGTTTCTTGTCCTTCTTTTTGAACACATAATAATATGTACATATTGTATAAAAGATAAATAAAAATATATAAAGATAGAAAGAATACCTTTGTTTATAGAGTCATACTGGACTTAAATGGAAACAAAAATTAAGTGAGAGTTTGCACTTGTAGGATCACCTTAGAACTTGCAAATCGTATTAAAAATAATAAATTCCTGTAGTGACTTGACGGTGTGCAATACTTCGAAGCGGTAAGAAGGAATAAAAAGGAAGGTATATTATTGTGGGAGCCAGAAGGATAAATTACCGATCCTGATGAACGAGATTTACTTCTAAATAGCAAACAATATTTACACTTGAGCAAGGCTCTTAAACCAAAACCTAGAAAAAAAACGTTTACGAGATGACTGCAAGCTTAAAAAAAAAGTGAGATCAGAGACAGAGATAAGACAAAAACCGCCAACAGAAGAGCGGGAAAACAAAAATGAAACTAAACAAAGGTTCGGCAGGGGCGCCAAAATACATATCAAATGCTCAAAAGATGAACAAAAAATGTTTCAAAACTATTCAGGAGTATGCTTTGAAAATAATAAAAACCATGTAACGAGTTGTTTAGGAATATAGGAATATCTCTGATTTAAATTTCGTGTAATGATTTGAACGTGGCAGCAAATTGTCAAGAAAATAATAAGAACTAATTTTCTCACGAAGAAAATACTCCATCCATAATTATAGATTTATAAAGGAAATGAGTCAATTCCGTTCATTCATAAATGAAGCTGTGTAAATCTAATGTTTACGCCTACACACGTAGCTGTGAAATAAGTGCAAACATCTGTCACTTTATTTGGCTCATTCAAGGTTAGAAAAGCAATCAATTATAAACTAGCAACCAGTATAAACAATATCATTCAAAAATTTTAATTTCAAATTGTTGAAATTATGAGAACGTTGACAGGAAACCCTGTAGGTTTACAGTTAACAAAACCGAGAACTCAAATGAATTAATTATATTATTTGAATGTGTTATTGTTTTATGTATTCCATGGGTTGCCTAAAGAACTCATCTTTATTTATCAATTAGTACGTAATTTATTGCATATAACTATCTTAAACAATCGTTTAATGAACTGGAATGAAATATAGTTTTTGACTCATTACTTAAAATATTATGTCAATAGAATATACAAATTTATGTAGTGTAGACAGTCAGCCTACGAAAATTCTTAGATCTAATAAAATTATTTTGTGCGTCTAACATTAAATATTTTTTCATCAGAATGAAGTATGGACACAGAAATACGAAAGCGTTTGTGTTAGTAAGGCTTTTATTGGGGGAAAAATGTGTTATTTTGAATACCGTATATATCATGGTGCTCTATAGCTAAATAATTGTCTAGTTGTACTTTTTTTGTGGTGTTAATATTATTATGTAAGTAATTTGTTGAAAAAGAAAATTGACTTCAAAATTTTTTTGTTTCCTTAGCCCAGCTAATTCAATTTTTATAAATGGAATTGGTAATACATTTATTACTTTTATTTTTTAAGTTAAACGCCAAGAACATTTGTTATTAAAAATAAGTACTTGGATCAGAGGAGGCAGCGTTGCAGGCACGGGAAAAACATACTAAGACTAAGTCATATTATATACCCCCTACCCTCTGAAATCAGAGGGAAATAGATAATATTAAGACTATGAGAAAAATAGATCCCCGCACCGGGACTCGAACCACGGGACCTCCTATTTTCCGTTCAGGTGCTCTTACCAACTGAGCTATACGGGAGAATGATCTTTCTCTGTCGTAACTGATACATATTCCCCGAATCCAAGCTTTTAATCTTATTCTACAAATCTAGAGATCCAAATATTCACGGCAACAGAACTAGACCGAGAATTAACGCTTACAGAACTAGACCGAGAATTAACGCTTATAATTGTAAAGTACTCAATTAGTACCTGTACCTAGTACATCTATTAGAAATTCAATTTTTAATGATAATTGTAATTTGAATTATTTAAAATTTAATCTTTCGGTAGTAAGAAAACTACCAAAAACTTAAAAATTGAACCTATAATATAAGTAAAAATGTTAAATTTGAGTAAATTAATGGTAAAGATTTTACTTTATAATGCGATAACTAAAGCTACAATCACAAAAAAAAAAAAAGTGGTATTATTGCATGTCTTGGTATAATTGCATGTCGATTCCAACGATATAAAGAACTATGAAATTACTACGCTAGAATACTTTCATTTACTTTCTCAGAAAGTAAAATCAAAGCAGGAAAATAATCAAAAGTGATCCAGACCGTATTTTTAGGGGTATTGATGGAAACCCAACTTCTGCCGCCTGATTTTCGCGTTGTTATGCTTTTGATCACATTCCTATAGGCGCCCCGGCGCCTCACTACATTAGTAACTGCAGAAGGAGCACATGCTACAGCATAAAGACACTTGATGTTTTTTGTCTTAATGACTCATCTATTGCTGTTCTGAAACGACGCTTACACAATCATTAGAAGAGAAAATTTTGTTATTTTATGCCTCGCGCCGCTCTGATACAATAGCATATTGATATGAAAAAGATTTTTTATATTTGTTGGACAAATATATAATTTTTTTATAATCGGCTTTGCGGTGCTTAATAATATTTGTCCCTTGGATATTATTAAAATTTAGTGATATTTTATGTTAAAACATCTAACTAAGACCTTTTAAATTTTTGTACCTGATATCGGTCACAATATTTTTATGACCGATTCTATGATTTTTTATTCTCCATCAGAATTAAAACAAATTTGATCCGATAAACTCAAACAAAACTTTTTCATAATACTTAGTGATATTTAAATCCAATTATATCGAAATTTATTGATTTCTTCAATTAATATGTTAACATATTTATATAGAAGAAGCATGCGCTTCAATACGCTAAATATTCAGGTAAATCAGATTAATTCAATCAACATCTCTGGTATTGGAATTTTCCAAGGAAAACGAATAAATACTTAAATTTATATTTAAATAATCTACAAAATATTTTTTTTTTTTTTTNTTTTTTAATTTTTTTTTTTTTTTTTTTTAATCATAATCGTCGGCCATTTTTGAGAAATAATTTTATGGAATGATTTTAATTAATATGTTAAGATATTTATATTTTTTTTATAATTTCATTGCACCTTCAATATTCAACTAAATCAGATGTATATCAATCAATATCTCTGAAATTAGAATTTTCCCGGGAAAACGAATAAATAGTTAAATTCATATTTAAATAAACTATAAAATATTTTTTTTTTAAATTTATTTAAACAAATTTTGAGAAATAATTTTATGGAATGAGTTTTAAATGGCAACACCATGAACGTAAGAGCTAAAATTATTTTTTAGATTTTGCTTCGGGAAATTAATTTATTGAGCATTCATGTTATATTTTATCGAAACCGGCCCAATAGTTTAGGCTCTACGTGTCAACACAGACGATAGATGACAGACAAAAGACGACAGAAGGGTAGTTTTTTAAAAACCTTTTTTTTGGTGGGACGTTATGAGTAAATCCATCAAAATCTAATTTTGCGCTAGTGCAATACTTTCTCTCTGTGTAAACTTCATGTATGCGAGTATGTAAAAATAACAGCATTCATTTTATCAATTCATTAGCATTCTATAGAATTATCGAACTAACGAGTGGAACTAATTAAAAGGTAGTTAAAGATACATTTCTTTTCAAATGACTATAAATGATTAAGACTTGATTGTTACAGAGTTTATTCCAGTTTTTTGATGGTCTGTCTCTGAGTTCATTAAAGCTTTAGATACTACATTCCCACTGATTGGTATCCTTCTATTTATTACTTGCTATACGAGATTATGATTTATGACAGGAGGCTGAGGCTTGGTAACGTAACGTGGGGGGTAGAAACAAGTCATTACAACGTGTTTTCTGTTACGTGTCGAAGTTTCGCGCCGCCACATTATCTCGACCATCATCAAGCGTTCATTGCCTTTACTCGTGCGTCCCTCGGGCTTCAAGTAAACCTACAGTTTCCTAACCGATATTTGCACTGTCTTTAACCACGAAAGAAAAATTGAATTCTCGTTAAACCTTTCTAGACCTAACTAAGTCTTACTAGTTCTCACGATCTAAAATAATTTAACGATTCCCGATCGACTATTATTGACGTTAGTAAGTTTAATTTTATAAAAGTTAGTAATAAGTAGTGCTTCCAATAACTTATTTATTAGTAATTAATTACTGCTTGCTAAGTATTATCAAATAAACTAGTTATAAGTAGTACTTATTAAAATTAAAATAAGTACCTACCACTTATGTATATACTAACATTTTATACAATTTTCCTACAGTTGACCGATAAAGTGGTTGTTATTGCACTCAAAATAGTACCCAAAAAAGCAGATTCCTGCACTTACTACTTTACCGCACTCGTTTTACTTTACCGCACTCCAGTGTTCCAACTTACGAACATAAAGAACTTAAATCTAAACAAAGATTTAATAATCTAAATTATAATTATAATAACAATGACAACTAAAGGTTATTTTTTGACTAACTTCACGATTTAAACAATATATATCAAATATAAAAATGTTGAAGTATAAAAAGTGAAGATAAAAAATCTAAAATAAAGAATGAAATGTGATGAGTAAGGGTTATGATGAGAAATAAGTTTGCAAAAAATAATCCGGCAAAAAAAGGCAACACTGTCTATAAACAGAACAGCTGGTTTACTTGATATTGTAAAGCCTTTTATACATGTTGACAAACACTCAATTATTTTCAATTTATTTACAGATTAAAAACTAACTGTAGGAAAAATGTAATGTGCAACTCGAGCTTAAAGTGTCTTTGCTGCACTCGAGAAACCTTTCCGCCCTCGTAAATAAATATTTCTCTCGAGTGCAGCAAAGTGCCACTTTCCGCACTAGTTGCACAAATAACTATTGTGTTTGTGAGAGACACCAAGGGATGCGCCACGCACGTGACACATGGGAACTGTTCCAACACCAGACATTACGTCAATAGGCTGTTGGCTCGGCTTACGCCATGTCCTGCATCGTTTCGTCCGACTCACATCCCTGCTTGGCACATCCCTTGGTGTCTCTCACTAACACAAATTGTATACCATATTGCAGTGAGCAAAATCACGGTATTACATTGCAGATACTAACATTTCTAATTATAAATAAGTTCTAGCATTAATAACTTCATATTTGCATAATTAAAAATCGGTCAAACACGAACTATACTTAACACGAAATTTAAATGGAGCCATGTCTAATTTAAGTAAATTATTATTTTAAAAAAATTTAGAAAGGGTTCAACCGGTGACAGTTTACATGGGATTTTTACTTTCTCATACAAAGAGAAAGTACCTATTGTGATTGCGCGAAAATTCGATTTTGATGGTTTTACTTGTTTTCAGGTCCCCTAAGTCCAAAAAAAGTGTTGTTTTTAAATGTCTGTTTCTCGTCTGACTGTGCAGACGCCTGGTGTCTAATCTACTGGGCCGATTTAAACGAAATTTGGCAGACATATTTAGAAAAATCATACCCCGAGGTGAAATCGACAAACTAATTTTAGCTCTAAATTTAGGGGCTCTACCGCTCTAAAAATCTCAAACAAAAATTTTTCGTAAACGGTTCCGACGATTTTGATTAAAAAATATTTAAATGTAGTCCATTTAAATACGAATCTAACGATATAAGCCGTTTTCGGGGAAAAATCTAGTTCCTGAGAAAATAGATTTAAACGGGGGTGAAGAGAGGCCGGGTTCGATTCCTTGCTGAAGAGAAGCTATTTTTATGATAAATAATAAGCATTGCAATTTTTTTTTAGTATGAGAATATATAAGAAATCAAATTTGCTACTAATTTAAACATTAATTAACGCGTCAAAATAAGAATGGATGATTTAGCACATTTCTAATCAAATAAAGTATATGGAGTTCATTTTTTAGTATTCAGAGCATACTGTTACTCGTTACTCGCAGGTTTCTCTTAAAAGTAGAACACAACATTTCGTTCTTTTTCACGACGAAACAACACTAGAAGTAGTTGCAACGGTAATGCAACGGAAGTAATTTTATTTGGCACATTAAAAATCGAAAGTTTTTTTCACTTTCATATATGTTTATATATAATTCAGAAGTAAGGCATACTGAATGAGAGTATGAAAGCCGGAAATTTTCTCTGATCTAAATGGATTCTAAAATATTTTAAAAGTTAAATTCAAGCATAAAAAGCTTTTTTTAAAAATTAAGTTTTAACATAACTGATCAAACTAAAAAACGAAATTATCAAATGTATTGGCTACTGGTTGAATTAACTTCCTAGTTGTCACCTCATAGTTCAAATATATTTGCGACTTAGTTGTATCAACCTCCATAAGTCGGTCGTCCACGTCCAGGCACTCTGATTTTTGGTTTGGCTTTAAATGGTGTTCTTCAGTAAAGCATTTTTTTAAATCTGACAAAAAACGTTTTGAAACTCAAATACATAACTCAAATTATGTATGTAATAAACCATTGTGCATGAAGACTCACGTAAAAAGGGTTTCGTTAGTATTGCGAATATGAAATTATTGATCGGCAGAGGAACTGCCGATAAAAATGCAAAACTAACACGAAAATTATGAAAAATTAAAATGACCAAATGGCGTGGAAAATAAAACAATTATCTCATGTTTTATTATATTCCTGTAATCTGTTTTTAATACCTACCCTCCATTTGATACCTTACTAAAAATTTTAAAAAAAAGTCATTTTGTATTTGAATGGCTCATCAAAAGAATCTTTAATACTTCAAAGTTTCATGTTGTTATCTCTTTTGATATAAAAGTTATTAGAAACGAAAAGTGGCAGAAAGACAAACACGGGAACGAAACTATAAGGGTATGGTCTTTACTGGAACACTTAAATTGTCAATAATAATCATCCTAGTAGTTATTGAGAAATTATAAAAGAAGAGAACTTGTTAGGGTTCAGACGTTCCCTGATAGTCATGGACACTTCTAAGCTCTTTATAGAAAATTTATTTTTCAGAAAATAATGAGATCATTAGATTTTAATCCTATCCATTACCACTGTTAACTAATAAAAAATTAGTAACCCGATTTTAATCGAATTTCACGAAAAACAAAATATATTATATTTTAGCTGATGTATAATATAGTTATTGTTAATATAAAAAT
>KZ651868.1:8187-48002 GCA_001010745.2 Gerris buenoi
GGGGGGGGGGGGGGGGAGGTGTGCAAAATAGCAAAATAACCCTAAAGGTCTCATTGAGTGCATTAAAAGTTGTAGTATTGCTTTTTTTTATAAAAGCAACATGAAAGGTATTAAAGAGGAAAATAAATTCATGTTTGACAATGTTTTTTTTATTATTATTAAAGAAATAAATAATATTTAAATAATAAATAAGATTTTCTCTATAAATGCTTTCATGTTGATTTTATCAAAAAAAAGCAATACTTCAACTTTTAATGCACTCAATGAGACCTTTAAATCGACCCCGCATAAATAAGAATCAGACAAATTTTACTTTTTATAAATGGCAGGGGGGGGGGGATTTTGAAATTTGATTATCGAACTTTTTATGCAAAAAACAGGGATAATAGTATCCAAGTTATTACACTTAAGTGTTGTAAGAACTCTAACCACTCGACTGTACAGATCCCAATTTAATTAGTGTCTACTACGCCTCTCATTATATTATTTTATAAACATTAATCGTCTTACGTCAATAATGATTCTTCAGAATAGTTCTCTAATTTTCTGGAGATTAGGTTTGAAATTTAAGTCACTAAGAGTAGATAGAAATTACTGAATGAGTGCACATAATTTTATATTGAAGGAAGCTCGATTTCTCTGTAAATACGATTATCATTCTAAATATAGAAGGTATATTCTGAATAGTAATAGTTTATCATAGTTAAACAGTAAATTAGAATTAATAATAATAATGGAAAAAGTATAAAACAAATATTAGGACTTTAGCTGAAAATATATACGTATGATTTTGCAATGATGGCATATTCAAACATGGTGATTTAAAACTGAGAGAGTGATTCTTCGTACATACACAATATTTTTTTATCGAATTTAATTTCGCGTTCCATTTTTATACTTTTAATTTTGTCATCGAAAACCGTATATTGCATAACATTAATAACGTTTTACAAATCGATATAAGGAAAACCAGGTGGGTGAGTGACAGATAATATATTAGTTTTACTAGATGAAATATGAAATGCAATACACTCGTATTGTCCGTGTCCGTGATATTGTATGCATGAAACCATCATGAATGAATGAAACATTGATATACATATATATATAACCCCCTTTTATATGAAAATATGATATACTGCACTCAAGAGCATTCCAACGACATGCATCTTGAAGGGTAAATACTATTTTGACTTTTGTACCCCGTACCTGTGTGTACCAAATTTTTTTTTTCCACCCATCTAAATTCTAAACCGCAATTTTCCTATATTATTATAAGCAATAATACGCAGATTTCTTTGAAAATTCGCTCATTAAATCATGGTGCATGACTGGACTTTTTTAGTAATCTGTAAAAATTGTTTTTGATTTTTTATAAGAATTTAAGTATCAATTTAGCTATCAATAGAGTGCAGAAGGTTAAAATTAATCTGGGGCTTTCTGCGGGCTACTATTTGGATAAACTATAAAAGTTTCATACAATTATTCAAAGTTCTTTTGATGCTGTAGGTGTAAATAAATGTATTCTTGTGCGCACGAGAAAGAGAAACAAATGAGCGCAGAAGGGTTTAAACAATGAGCTTATTATAATCTACTATACAAGTTAAATTAAAATCGGACTTTTAGTTTTTAAGACATGTTGATTCGCAAAAATTGATATAGACTGGGCCAACAGACAGACACGGTACCAAAAATGTTCCCTGATGTTTGAAACGGATTTCTGTCTTGAATTTTTTTAAATAGGACACAAAATATTTTGTTCTTCAGAACGATCCTCCTTCCGTTACCTTCGGAGGCAAAAATCCATACATACTTTATGGTTTGCTGAATTTCAAGAAAGCTGCCCTCATAATATAGTTATGAAAATTGGTATAATGTCTTCTATAATGTAGGGGTCCGTGCTAGCTTTTTGAGATAGATCATCGTTTTTCTACATTTCCATTCCCTATCCTTTCTCGTCATACTTAAACTCATCTTGCTTTGCTAATTAATATATATAACAACATATTTTAATTTAGAATAAAAAGATACACAGGCAACAATGCAACTCATTTCCAAAAATGAAAATGAAACCCTGGAACCTCTCTAGCCTAAACAACTNTGTAAGAACTCTAACCACTCGACTGTACAGATCCCAATTTAATTAGTGTCTACTACGCCTCTCATTATATTATTTTATAAACATTAATCGTCTTACGTCAATAATGATTCTTCAGAATAGTTCTCTAATTTTCTGGAGATTAGGTTTGAAATTTAAGTCACTAAGAGTAGATAGAAATTACTGAATGAGTGCACATAATTTTATATTGAAGGAAGCTCGATTTCTCTGTAAATACGATTATCATTCTAAATATAGAAGGTATATTCTGAATAGTAATAGTTTATCATAGTTAAACAGTAAATTAGAATATTTATTTATTTAAATAATATAAAAAAGTTAAAATTCATGTCACATTATAATTTACCTTTCTCAAATCAATATAGAATAAATTACAATAATAAAAAAAAAGGAATTAGTTTAATATTACACTTTAATTTTTCACAAATAAATCATCCGCCATTTGGAAATTGTTATTTCATGTATTAAAGAATTATTCTTATTTCAATGCAAAGTACCATGTTATTCACTGTTAACAAAAAAAGAGGATTTATCTTTCAAAAAGATTGAATCAAGAGAAAATTGCAGACGGAACAAATATAGGGAACCTGAGGGTTATTTACTAGATATAAGGAAGCCGAATCCCAAAATCAAAGATACATTGAAGAAAAAAGTAAAGAAAGGAGTCTCAAATTGTTCGAACAATTCCTACAGTAAAAAAAATACCATTCTGAACAGTATTACTTGAATAGGAGGTACTATTACATTATATTATATATTTTTCTATGAAAACGGACTATTTGCCTCAGAGTAGAATTGGATTGATTTCTTATGTACTGTTGAAGATAAAAAAGACTAATTGAGTCATTTTATTCAAAATTGGCTAATAGTAACCTCAGTGTAATTTATAATGATACATAATATAAAATGTTGAGAAACATATTGTAATAGAGATCAATTGCAAGAAAATAATGAATAATCTGCCAATTGTGTGCCGAGTGTGTGCCGAATGTGGCACGTACCTTCCTCGCGTCCTACTTCGTATAATGTGTCATTTTTTTTATTTTTTTTTTCATATGAATTAAAGTATGAATGACGGTTGAATTATTCTAGAGTTATCTGCGGGCAGCTTTCGACAAATCATCCAAATTTCGCAATAATCAGATGAGTAGTTTTGCTGATATAGGTGTAAATTAATGTATGTTTGTGTACTTGTGTAAGAGAAAGAAATTGATGCAAACTGTTTGAACTTATACCAACAAGGGGCTAAAAATGGCCTACCATCCAAATATCATAATTGTCGGACTGGTAGTTCCTAAAATATGTTGATTGAAGCGAGCGTATAGTAATAAATATATGTATTCAATATTGAAAAAAATAGATAATCATGAATTATTAGATAGTGAGTTGATATTGATAATGGGTATAGTAGTAGTACAGCGGCTAGTAGAAAGGGAACCACCCCGCATTGTTACTATTCCTCCAACCACACATCTCCTTTTCAATTATTGAAGAGAGCGTAAGCGAGCTTCTTACATTCAACGAAATATGCATCTTGTCTATCTGTCTGTCGGTCTGCGTGACTGTAACGTTTACGTGTCCGACGATAACTTGAGTAAAAGTAGACCGATTTAGTTGAAATTTGGTATATTATGTTCCTTTTACTAATACTCAGGCAAAGTTCGTTGGACGGTGTGATCTGCTAAAGATTTCGCGCGCAATGCTCGCAAAAAATGGAATGCTCGTTGAAATTTAAAATTGGAATTTCAGGACGGTAAAAATTCTATTACCACCTATNTATTATTATTATGAACATGAAAAACTCAAAACCATAATTAAAAACCTATACACATACATAGGTTTTAATTAAAAATAATATTTATTTTTGTTATTACGATATCATTTTATGGTGCATTAAATTCCGATAGTAGCAAAGATCTAAAATGCCATTTATTTCAGTAAATGAGTCATTTCGTTAAAAATGAAGAGATTGCACGAGACTTCCTTAGGCCGGTCGTCCACTGGAAGCGACTACGCGCGACTAAGCGACTTGGCGACAACAGGCGACTATGCGCGACCTATCCGATTATATAGAGTACCATATAACCTCGTCCTTTGCAAGCGACCTTGAGCAGGCGACTACAAGCGACAACAGGCGACTAGCGACTTGTCCCAATGAAATGGGATTAGTCGCTTGTAGTCGCCTGTTTAAATACCTTGTTTTCATTAAGCTTAGCACTTATTACTCGTATACTTAGATTTCTTTTATCTTTTATCTTTTACTACTTAATATTTATTAAAATTTACTAATTTAAAAATAATACACAATTGTAAACATATTTTAATTGATATCAATGTCATTTGTCCTACTTATTGTTTTTATAATTTTATTTGTTACCAAATATAATTTTATTTTTTTAAAAAGTTTTTTTTTTGGTTTTTTAAAGTTTTTGTTGATTTAAAAAGAGGTTAGATTAAACATTTTTTATATTTGTTGAAATGCATGGCTAGAATTAGCGGCCGCCCTAGGTTCAAGCATCTGCTTAAAAAAATAAAATAAATATAACTACATAAATACGTATAAAAGTGTATAATACTATTATGTATTTCTATTAGTGCGAGGAATAAAATTATTATTTATTTCTTTATACCGGGTGTCCCAGCTAATATGGAAAAGCGAAATATCTCCGGAACCAAGAAAGATAGAAAGATGTTGTTTTTAGGGTTCGATAATGGCTATAAATGTGCTTCTAGAAAAAATACTGAACATTTTTTGTGAACCAGTAATTTGTTCAGCAAAAGTGTGTGCAGTATAAATAATAAAAAAAGTTATTAATAAGCCATATTTTTAGACTATAGTTTTGGATTCTACGGCTAAAAATAAGAATTGTTTACTCTCATGGAAATTTTTCGTTCCGAGCACTAGTTTGCCGTCTGGAAAGTACTGAACCTGCTAAAATTAAGACCATTTTTCAGCTGAACTAATGGATTTAGGGAAAAAAAAGCAAAAAAAAAAGTTTTAATTTTTGCCCTAAAAAGCAAAACCAATCCTAAAAAAAAGCAATAATAAGAAATTTTTTCTTATGAACGCTCTTTTACGCAAGAAACAGTTACAAATAAGATATGTATTTTTGACTGGATTTGGATGGCTTGGAATGATTTGGAAAAAATAAGGCTTCCTATCCACTTTCTTTTATTATGCAAACTAAACACACTTTTGCTCAACACAGAAAATGTTCAGTATTTCTTCTGGAAGCGCATTTATAGCAATTATCGAACCCTGAAACCCGCATATTTTTTTTATCAATCACAGTTCCGGAGATATTTCGCTGTTCCATATTAACTGGGATTCTGGGACAACCTGCGTATTCACTATGGATATAGAAAAATTAATCACGCAAATTTATAACAAAACCCCACTATGTATGAGGAATAATTTGTATTATTCCCGCGTGATATTCTGACAGTTGGAAAAGTTTCTGAGGAAGTTAACGCTAGACGTTCCACCAGGTGCTATTGTGTCCCTAAAATTCGAAATTTTGGTGATCGAGCGATATACACTTTTACGGTACGGGGCTCAAAGATGTGAAGAGTCAGTCGCGTGAAGTCGCTTACAGTGGACGACCCCTGTCGCGTATAGTCGCCTGATTCAAGTCGCCTGTAGTCGCCAGGTCGCTTAGTCGCGCATAGTCGATTCCAGTGGACGACCGGCCTTATTCTAAAAATAGCATAATACTTTTAGGGACTAAAGGAGAGGCAACTTTAGCCTCTTGTTTTAATTATTTCATGGTTTAAAATTTAATTCTACGTTTCTAGTCTCATCCTGAATTCCCAGTACTATTTTTGTTTTAAATTCGATGAAGAAGGCCAGGAAAGTTTTGTATTTTATTCGAACAGTTGACTTTTTCAGACGTTATTTTCTTAGGATCGTCTTCCTAAAGCTTTGACTCCCCCCAAGTAGATGATGTACTTGTGAACGCAGTAAGATCGAAACATTTTACCTTTATACTCTTAACACAAAACAGCCATTCAACTAATAAATGTTCTTTGATTAAAGTAGATTTAATCAGTTCAAAATCAGCATAGTTATATCTGCTTGCTATTTCTTCTACTCTATGTAAAGATCTCAAAATCATTTTGTTTCTGTTAGTAAGAAGACCCAGTGCCGGATTTCCCACTAGGCACTATAGGCACGTGCCTAGGGGCGGCAGCACTAGGGGGGCGGCAGGGGCCGCGGGGCCTATGGCTAATATGACTGTTGTTCTCCTTATAGACGAGTTTTCAGCAATATATGCAAGAAGAAAACCAATTTAAAGTAAATTTAAGTATGTTGACAAGTGAGCAATGTGTTAATTTGTTTATTTTTTATTTAGGTACCTATGGATATTTTTATTAGTGTAATAAATAGCTATTATATTCTTTTCTGTGACAATCTTTTGTATTGATGTCACAAAACAATTTAAAGCCGAGTAGCTATGTATCCAGAAATCCACCATTTTTTTTTTCAAAAAATTTGAATTGGTCACCTACCGTAAAATTAATAAAATTAAAAACTGTAACCAAACTCCAAACTATTATTATTTTCGTCAACCTAACCAACAATACAAATAATATTAGAGGCGAAATATTATTAAGAAAACATTTTCAAATTTTGGTTTAACAAGGGTAAAAATACCTAGTACCTACCTAGTAATCAACTTAGCACCTTCGCCTAGTGTTTTGTGTAACCTTAAACAATCAACCTTGTACCAAATATGGTACAGTACGCAAAAAGCAAGTTTTTGGCAACTTTTTCGCAGGGACTGACCATGAAGGAAGAGTAAGTAGGTAAGGGGGGGGGGCGTAAAAAAAGTGCCTAGGGGCGGCAAATTTTTAAATCCGGCCCTGAGAAGACCTTCAATGTAAATTAACTCTTTGATGGCTTCAAAATTACATTATATTCTTTTCAATCTTTCCAAGTCAAAGTCTTTGTCCCTTAACTACTGACTCTCATATGTTTGATCTTATTTTAATTTATTAGTAATGCCTCGTTTACATTCAACCCTCTTTCTTGGCAGAGAATAGAGGCCATGAAATAAAGTAGCGCAAGTAGGTAACCAGGTTACTCGCGCTGCCCATTGCCCATGTCCATGCCTCTCACTCTGCCCGTCATTCGCGGTTTTTCTTCCGAAGTCAGAGGACCGGCAGCGTGATTGGCGGGGAGTGTTTAGATTCTGCTCTTCTACATACTTGCCTTAACCTATTTTGTTGAGTTTGCAAATGTTTCAAATATTCGTATATGTTCCGATTGCTCGGAATGACAAACATTCCCACTGAATTTCGTTTTGATATTTGGCGAAATTTTGAAATGATCGACATTTGAAACTTTAACGCTAAATATAATTTCGGCAATATCAACAATTGAAGTATCGATGGAAACTGTTTAACATAAAGGACAAAATGCAACATGTCGCTGAAACTGCATCTTCTTCGACGTCCTCCATTATGCTAGAGGTGGAATGGGCAATTAGTGAAGCGATAATGTAAACACTCGTTGCCTTTGATGCGCAGCCACAGAAGTATTTTGGGGAGTAAATATAGCAGGGCGTGGATCAGTGGCAATGGCTGAATATAAACGTAAGCCATCCCTGCTTCAGTGTGTATAAGACTAGTTCTTGCTACCAGTGCAAACTCATCAGCTTGCACGCACTTTTGTTAACAAAAGGAATTAGAATATTAGTAAATAAAACAATAAACCATATAATAATATACTTTTGCTTTGTACGTAGCATTGATTCGTTAGTGAATCTTGAATCTGGCATGTGCAGGATTGAGTATTTGTTGTTGTTTATAAATGGGATTATATGTGCAGGATTGAGTATTTGTTATTGTTTATAAATGGGATTATATGACTCAATGAAAATAAAGAATCCCAGCGTGTTTTAAAAGTTTTTGTTACAATTAATTTAGCATCCTTCCGCCGCAGGAAGATGTTCTAAAGAAAAATAAGGATTTCATTAAAAATTATATACAGTAGGCAAATTTTTAATTATACTAATTACAAAAGGTATATTAAATACGCAATATAAAACAATTGTTTTTATTTTTAATTAAAAATATCCCTCTAATATTCTATAATTGCTGGATAAATAAGCTTATGCCTAAGCACATTTGATTACATTTAATAATTCCCGACTTTACCGAAGGTAATGGAAATTGTTGTAATGGTTTTGAAGAACGAAATTTTTTTTTCTCTCAATACAAAAATTCTTAGATAGAATAATCATCAAAACTTTTTTGAACCAATGATCTCAAAATTTAATGGTCTAATATTAATGAAATTTGAATATTAGGTCTTAATTAGGCCATTGTTAGCCCCATATTAATTTTAACTTTTAGGGTTTTTCTGGTAAATGTGTAGAAACTTTTTTTTATATTGATATAGTTTAGATGGGGGGGGGTAAATAAATTAGAGTATAATAGAGCATAAATGCAAAACATAAAGTTCGCAATATTGCTTACAAATAAGTGTATAAGTCTAAAAAATCGAAACAAATCCAAATCTCACGTGACCGTTTGTACAATTATAGGATGCAAAAAAGCTATAAAGCACCATTAATTGGCCGACCATGTTATTATTTAATCGCTAAGTTAAACTGATTACAAATATATACATAATTAAAACAAATGTTTGCGGGGCTGTGTTTTGTCAATAAAAATTGGTTTGAGACACTCAGAAAAACTTCCTCATATACAAGTTCATAATTACTTAGCCCAGTGTTTTCCATTTATTATAGTTTTTTAGTTTTCAAAATTACTTTTAATTATTATTAAATCTTTTATAAAAAGTCATCATAAAAATAACTTCTCCTCGGTAGGGAATCGAACCCGACCTCTCTCCGTCCGCGTTAAAAGTAATTTTCTCAGGAACTAGATTTTGTTCCGGGAAAAAGTTAATATCGCTAGATTCGCATTTAAATGGACTAAATTTAGTATAATTTTTAATCAAAATCATCGGAATCGTTTTTGATAAAATATTTGTATCTCGTTTTGGAGATTTTAGGTGTAGCTCCCTATATATGAGAAATTAAAAAAACATAGATATGTTTTTTAAGAAAAATAATTTATATTTAATAAATTTTCATCAAATATAAATTTAAATTTTAGGAAATCAATATTTCTATTTTTTAGAAAAGCTATAAACGTTTGTGTTTATTTATCAAGGGGAGTCATATGAAAGTAGTTTATTTTGTTCCTAGATACGAACTAAAATCTTTTATGCATTATGTTGGAGAAATCTAAAGTTTACTCTAGTTGGAATCGTAGCATTAATTTACATTTAATGTCAGGAGGATTGAAAGTTATACAACAGTGATGTACAAGCGTCGTTTATAAAATTAGTCACCATATTGAAGAAAGTTTTCTTTTTATATTTGCACTATTGTTTTAATAATCTTATTATATTAAAATAATATATTATGTCGAAAGCATCGACTGTAAAAATAGATAATTTAATTTCCAAATTTTAACATTAGAATTAGCGTGTAGAGAATAGTTTCTTTGTGCAAGGGTAGGCAATGCAGCAATACATGTTATGCTTGCGGGTTTACCAAGCCAATATGTCAGAGTACAATATATAATTATTGTTATTGCTCATTTTTATATTTCAATTTTTTTCGTGATAAACTATATCCCTTTGTTTGTTGGCGTCTTGAAAACATGCAATCTAAAAACTTTTTATTATTAGAACATCTAATTATTGTATCTATATTTCCTTTTACATATTGTGTATAGGTAAATAATTTTGTCTGGATCAATTCTAAAAGATATTTCTACTATGAGATATCTTCATGACTCATATCATTTATTATGAGAATAATAAAATATAAATAATAATATTTTTAAACTTTAATCTTCATTTTTATTAATGCAATCAATTTTTGCAATAAAATGATGTATATATAATATACCTTACCTATATATGTTTTTGTGAAATTGAAAAATAAAATTGTTACAAATATATAAATTTATTAATGCAATAATTTATAATATTTATTTATTAATACTTATATTTATTCAACATTAGCTAGTATCTGCTGTGTCCATCGTACTTTTCAGATGAACTAATTTTCCTTAGAAAAGGCTTGTAGTCATTTTTGATTTTGTCACGGAATTCTGAGCATGTGATAGTAGATTTTTTTTAATAGTAAGAAGCTCTTTGACAACTGACAGAGATAATCTTTCTCTTTTAGGCGTCCAAATTGACACCAATATAAAAAAAATACGTTAAGTGGGAGCACGTCGGGGTTCTACTATTTTAAATATATTAAAAATTGACGTTCCGGAAAATGCTTGAAATATTTATTTCCATTTCTTATGAGTTTTTGGGGTTTCTTTTTTTGGTAGGGAAGCCCATTTAGCTTTCTGATTTTTCTTAAAATCCGGACATTTCTCAAATCTGGACAGATGTTTTAAATCCGGAGAGTCCGGACGTACTGTAACCATATCTATGGGTCACATAGAGTAACTCTAATGTTTATAATAATAATAATAATAATAATAAAAATAAAAATAATNATATAGCCTTTATCAGTTCCATAATACATCCAAAATATAACATATTCACATTTATACATAACGAAATAGATAATCAAAATGCATAAATCATATGACTTAATACATTAAATGAAAAAGAGAATTATTTATTATAAAATAAAAAAAAAACTTAAATTGAAATAAAAAACATACATATTCTCTTTAATCCATACATACACACATTCCCATACATATCTATGTAATCATAAATATAATTTATTTTATTTAGACGTATGGTAACCCTATCTATGGGTCACATAGAGTAACTCTTATGTTTACTCCTAAATTATTTGGCAATATCTCAATTTTTATAAGACAAATATATTGTAGTAGTTCACGTATGAAGTTTGTATCTCCAAGAACTCTCTTATCATATAGTGTAATGTGACAACTTATTTCATTCTAAAAGATAACTTCTGAAATAGTAACATTTAAACTGACGTATATATGTTTCATTGTCAACTATTCAAATTAAAGGGTTTCATAAATTATGATTATATTATTATAAATATTCATCTTCAAAACTCAGTCTTAAATTTCCTTATCTAACCTCCAGAACAAATACATTAATTGCTATATTTTTAAAACCCTTAATATTTATATCCTTAAAAAGAAATTGCATTGTAATTTATTCTATTAGAAATTCATACATTGACGTAAATAATCTTTATCATAGTTCATTTTATATTTAAGTTTCCTTAGGTTATGATAAAGCCTTGGTAAATACGCTTCTAAATTACATAAAAATATACCACTACTCTTAAAAGGGCACTGATGAAATAAAATAAAAATAAAAAAAACAAGGTGGCCCACGGTAAACGGACGATTTTTGAGTAAGCAGTTATCGGTAATTAATAAATTACAAAGACATTGTTTTCAAATATACACAGAAAACTACATAACATTTTTTATTATTTTTTTTTTTTTAACACTAAATTATCCACACCGGCCCTTTGTTCATAGCCAGGGTTACCATATTTCAAATCTAAGAAACTGGGGGAAATTTTTTTAGGGGGGTCCGGGGGCCCTCCCCCGGAAAAATTTTGAAAAAAATAATATAAAATGGGGAGCATTGTCGCTATCTGAGATACATTTTTGATATTAATTTAAATGAATTTTTGTGGAGATTTTTTTTTTTTTTTAATAAAATGATACATATTTATTTTTTAAATTTTTATTTTTTTAAACAAATTGTACATTGACCAATTGATAATATATAGGTATATATAACAGGTATATAGGTTATATAACATATTAAGTTTTACTTAATCTGTATTTTAAAAAATAACAAAACGAAATGGTAAATTGTCTTATTCTTATTTACTATTATTGTTTATTGTTATATTTACATTATTATTATATTTTTGACAACTTTTTATTTTTTTCAAAAAGTTTTTTTTTTCACAATTTCTTCATAAAAATCTGTACAACTTAAATGTCTCAAGTTGTACAAAACCGTTATTAAATGTTTAACCGTTTTAACTTGAAGACGGTTCCGCTCCTTTTAACATTTACTGAACTATTCGTAAATAAAAACTTTTACTGAATTTTTTTATGTAGGAACTTATTTTATGAAATGCAAAAGGAGATTATTTGTGATGAAATGAAACCAAACAATTGATAACAGAGTGTTATCAAACTCTTAGCGCTAGTAAAGGCATAGAGGGAATCAAAGGAACTAGTTACTTAATCAAAATCAAACACTGTTTTTGCTAAAAAATGGATAGACTCAAAGATTATTATTCTAAGTTTGTTTTTGCGTATTGTATTTTTTAATTTATTATATGAGGTTTTGTTTTCAATAAATTTTAAAAGGTGTTTTTATTTTAATTAATAAGGTAATATGGGTTATACGTTTGTTACACTAGTAAATTACTAAATAAAATTCTCTGTGCTTTGTAAAAACGGGTGGTTTTACCATTTTGGGGGGTTTTCAACCGGGGGAGAAAAAAACGAATAAAAAACGGGTGGTTTCCGGGAAAAACGGGTGATATTGTAACCCTATTCATAGCAATGATCAAGTCTGTTCATAAAGTTGAACTGAACGACCTAAATAATCAATAAATCTCTGTCGAAACCCCTAACTTCGTTGTCTACTGCTTATTTCAATTCATTCGATGTTCTGTTTTTTTGTTTTTTTGTTTTTTTCTCATCAACACGAGATTTAAGATATATATTAAAGAGTGAAAAGTCACACGTCATCAAATCTGGTGACCTTGGAGTCATGGTACAACCCCAAAGCATCCATACATTTGGCGAACAACATTCATTGGTGCTGCTACTATGTGAGAGGTGGCCCCATCTTTCTGGAACAAAAAATTCTGCCGAGGAATAGTATGCCTTTGTCTGCGTATAAATGGCACATTTTGAAATTTAAGTTAAAATAAGTCTCACTTCCTCACTCAATATGTTTCCAACCATTTTTATATGTTCCCTCGACAATGTGTTGAGGAGAGATAAAAAACGGCTTGTAATTTGCTGCAAAAATATGCAATTTTTTCTAACTTACAAATGACTTATCACTGCTTATAAAATAAACGCCTGTTCTGTGGGCAACCCTGTATAATTCATTAAACAGATTTCGATTTTAGTAAAACCACTTATAATGTGAAAATAGTCCTATAAATAGTCTTTTGTGATAAAAATTAAAAAAAAAAAAATGTCGAACCTAATTAAACAAAAGTAAGATTGATGGAGGTGGAACAGACAGCTTTATAAAAATTAGCATTGTAAGTCATTTGCCCACTTCTCTATAATTAAGTGGTGTTTTAAGGCAGTTCTTTCCTCGTCAATTTCTCGCTTAATTATTTTTCTTTAGTCTGTTTTTTTTTTTTTTAAGAAAATTATCTTAAAAAGTCGTTTAAGAAGGAAAAAATACAAGACTTATTGACATAATAGGACAGAATGTGGGTTGTAAAAGAGAAGGATCATTCAGTATGGTACAGACCTTTGATTATATCCTAGGATATTAAAAATAAAAGGGAAGTATTGTCATGTGTTCCCTTAAATCTAAGGTAATAATTATAGAATATCCAAGTACTTTAAGATCATGTTTATAAAAGTGAACTTGTTTCCTTTTGAATCGAGTAAACTTTCAATAAAATAAAATCGTCATTGAAACTATTTTTGGACAAAATAACGCTGAAGAAGGGTAGAGCCACATTGAATAAATAATTAAATAAATAATTTTATTCCTCACAGTATATAAGTTACAATTAAATTCATGCATGAAGGAGTGAGAGCTCCCAAAAAGCAAAAGCATGAGTTTTGGGGCGGAATAGTTGTTCAGTAAGGCAACATCTGGTAATGCTTGATCACATGTGAAATGAGACAATTTTTAGAGCCTTCTATATAGTTCCTATTTCACAAATTTTCGCTTTAGTAAGAAGAAAAAATCGGTCGGAGACGACTCGGATTATAACATATATACGAACTTGTGTTTTCCTTTTATTAGTTTTGGTAGACACATTGAATTATTATTGAATATTTTATAAAAAATTATCATAAAAGTAACTTCTCCTTGGCGGGGAATCAAACCCTGCTTTTTTTGTCCGCGTTTAAAGCTATTTTCTCAGAAACTAGTTTTTTCACGGGAAAACGGCTTGTATCAATAGATTTTTATTTAAATGAACTACAGATTAGAATTTTTTTAATCAAAATAGTCGGAACCGTTTTCGAGAAATCATTTTTTTAATTTTTTTTTTCAGAGTTTTTGTGGGTAAAATTCATTTGTCGATTTCTTCTCGGAATATGAATTTTCTGAACATGTAGGCCAAATTTTGTCAAAATCGGCCCAGTAGTTTAGGCTCCAGGCGTAAGCAATGACAGACGACAGACAGACAACAGACAGACCACAGACAGAAGATAGAAGACAGGCGACAGATTTAGATTTTTTTTACTAATCACTTTTTTGGACTCACGGGACCTCTAAACGTGAAAATCCATCAAAATCTCAAAATTAATTTTCGCGCCGTCACAATATATCTTCATATGATAAAGTAAAAACTGCACAAAACATAAGGTGTTGACTCCAGTTATAACACCCTTAAAGTTGAATCCAGTATTGAGAGCGATGTTAAAGCAGTTTGAAAATATTTCCTTTTTACGGGTTAGCAATGAATAATTTGCCTTCGAAAGTCAATACTCTGTTAGATTTAGTTTGTGTATTTTAATGATTAGAGTAAGAAGGTCTGACTATTACTCTGTAAACTTTTGTGCCTGGGCTTAGGTTGGAAACCTATGCTTGAAGGGTTTTGAAATAATATAGTTCAGTAATGAAGTACTCTGGTTATGATCAAAGCTAAAACAAGGTGTGAAAGGTACCAACCTTAGAGCTCTATGTACGGAGAGTACACACGTGTATCTGAGAAAGCTCAACACTGCGTTTTATAATCGACCTGGTTCACTTTGTCAATAGATACGTCCTCACGTCTCTCTAGATAACGAACCAATGGCTGCCTCACTCCCTCATTCAAGACTGAGGAAATCATTGTACCGAAACAATCTCATAAGGTTATTCAAACTCCCTTCATGCTAGGTCATTCTATCAAAACGCCTCCATATCTTTATCGCATTCAAACTGGGTTTCTGACGTCATTCACTAGAGATGAGCTTCATTCACGTTTCCACGTGTAGAAATAGCATTGCAGTCAAGTAGCAGTGCTTTGTAGTAATATATAAAAATAACTAATTAGTTTTTGTAATACTTATATCTTAAACACTTTTAATTTAAGTCTGTAAAAATAAATGTATTAAAATTAAGTGAAAATTAAAATTAGAGTGAATTCTATTTTTCTAAAAAGTTCCAGGAAACTAGATAATACACATTTTTTTTTATTGTAGAAATCTGTACAATTATTTGTTTGACTGGTATCTTCCAATATCTAATGTGAGACATGACATGATCATTTATTTTACACTGAACTAGATAAATTTTCGAGTAGAGTTTTACTATGTACCTACTTTTTAATAAGTGTTACTCTGAAATTCTAAAATTAATGAATTTTAAAAATCTAGATGATGGTACTATTATTTTTAAGAAAAAATTAATAATTTCTTGTAAGCTATAGCAGTACGGTAGAGAAGATGTAATTCTGTACGGATTGTAAGACAGTTGTAGCCAACTTTCTGTTGCTAGATCGACAGCAGGCTAGATTTCCCAAAGGAAATTCTGAGAAAAACCCGCAATATACCAATACACTCCTCATTTCTACCGATCTCAACAAAACTCTATTTTTGTTATAATGTTCTATGGTATGTTTAACAAAAAAATACTCTAGGATACTAATGATTTAAAATGTGGAGCAAAACTTTACCATAAAATATTTAACTCATTAACACACTTATGTAATTTATAGTTCAGGAGAAAGCGTGCAAAAAAGTGTCTGAATAATATCAAGCTAGAATTTTTTGTATAAGTAAATCTTTTAGTGCCTTCCAAGAATATGTGGTCGGCTAAGTTCGTCTGCGGGACGTAGCTTAGCAATAGGCATTTGAAAAAAACAAACCGGTGGAGAGCGGCCATGCCCCGCTCTTTTTGGTGGATGGATGATTTTCATGATCCTGAGTACAAAATCAGTTATTAGACCAAAAATAAAGTTGATTGTAGTTCGTCACTTTATAGGTTAGTTAGTCAAATATTACTCGAAATCAAAGAGGTCGCCTATTAAGTGACAAACTACCATCAACTTGATTGTTGGTCTACTAACTAAGTTCGTATACTCAGGATCATGAAAATCACATTGTCCACCATAAAGGACTAAACATGGCCGCTCTCCACCGGTTGGTTTTTTTCAAATGCCTATTGCCAAGTTAAGTCCCGAAGACGAATTTAGCCGACCACATATTCTTAAAAGGCACCAAAACATTTACTTATACACAAAATTCTACTGATGTTAGTCAGAAACTTTTTTGCACGCTATCTCCTGGACTATTAAGGATATTACTATTAAGAACACTTTTAAAACTATTAAGATTTTTTTTTTTTGTATTTCATTACATTATTACTTATATACTTTTTGCAGTCCAAGTGGTTTGGACTTTTTTAATTTTCAGTTATAACAAAATCGAAGTAACAGTCGTTTCGGTGATAAAACCGTAGACAGTTTCGCTGGCTATATTTTTTACTATCGAGTCAAAAGAAAAGTGCGATAGCTGTGCAATAGTTATAAAATGCGAAAGTTGTCCAGTTCGTGCTCGTCCCAAAGGGGCTGCTTCTAAAAAGTTGTCGAATTCGAGCTCGAGGATTAACCAGAGCAGGTAAAAGTTGTCGAATTCGTGCCCGCCCGTGGGACCATCCCTGCTCACGAGCTATTGTGTTCATGCAGTGGATGCATCATAGATTATTATTATATTATGAAAACCTTATAATTTAATAAAATTATGTTGTTTAAAAAAAAATATAAAAATAATATTTATATATATATTATTAATTTATATGGTTAAAAATATTCGATTGGATAGTTATAGGAGAGCGATGTCAAATAAGAAGTTAAAGATTTACAAATTACAATTGTGGTAGCCATATTGTATTGTTTCTATCGGATGTTTTTTCTATGAAAATTGGGAGATCAAAAATTATCTAGAACTTTTGTAATCACTTTTGTAATCATCACCATTAACATTATTGAAGATTGAAGCAAGGTTCTTATATTTAACAAAATATGCATCCTTTCTATCTGTTTGTTTGTCTGTCTGTTGGTCTGCAAACGAGAGCTTCAAATGTAACATTGGAATTTCAGAATGGCAAAAGATCCTATTATCTCAAACTCGATGAGACGAACATTTTTTTACAAATAATTTATTTTAGTAAAATCAACAACGACACCGCTACGAGGTGATAAGATCGGTAAAAACCTATTAAAGCGGACCTAAACGTTTAAAATAGAGAAAACAACGTTTTTACGGTGTCTTACGTTCTAACAACGATTTCAATAAAGCTTCATGAATATATCGTTTAAATTCTAAAGCACAATTGAGAGGAATAGTAGAAAACTCTTCTTCCAACAACATGGCTCTTTATTTATTTTTTAACTATCAACTCATCATGATTAACTATTACTACGCTCGCTTTAATGATAAAGCCACGCGATGCCTTGTTTTAATATGTTAGTCAACAGAGAGGAGTAAATATAATATAATAGATTTTTTGAAATTCAATGAAATAACTTGCAGTTATATGAAATACAGAAATTTATCGACATTTCTGTATTGAACCATTTGAGAAAGGTTTTCTTTTGTGGATAAAATACCAAGTATCTATTCTGCTAGCACTCCACAGGGCCTCCCACCTATAGAAAACTAAAAATTGGCTTGGAAATTAAAAAGATACTTCATAATGTTATTTTTTAGTGTGCTTCAAAAGTTTTACAGCTTAAAATACCCCACCATGAAAAGAGGTTTTTGAACTTAGCCCTTCTTTTGTGCTGATAATCTTTCACATCCTTCACAGCCCTTACTAATGGTATCATTTTGAGAACCATACTAGAGGATAGTGGGGTTTGGAGGACAACGCTCCGGAGGACACTGGGTGGGGGGGGGGGGGGGCCCCCCCCCAACCCCCACAGAGTATTTAAATAGAAATTTTCCCCCCCCCCCCCCTGCCGCCGCCCCCCCCCCCCCCCCCCCCCCCCCTACCTCATTCCACTTATCTAAATCAATGATTACGAAATTCCCACCCTTTTTACTACGACGACCTCATTCACAAATTTCTCAGAATTCTGAATACTAAAATTATAATTTTTCTTGGCGTAATACTTGACACAGACGAAAAAAGCTTTACCAAAAAATTCTCTTTTAAGTAGAACACTGGAAACGAATTAAAAAAAAAACTTAACAAGTTTTGTTAAGCTAACGGGGGCGGTATAACTCCACTTAACTTAACAAAACTTTTATCTTTCTTAAAGCTACAAAAACTTTTAATTTTTAAATAGATCAGCCGAATTAATCTAAAAGGCGGCTTTCACACTGCGCGCGAGACCCGAGCCAGACCGGGCGAGGCCGGGACGAGCGTTTTTGTATTCACACTGCGCGCGTATAACCGTTTAGAGTACGTTTTCGGCGGCCGAAAACGCTTATCTAACAAAAACGCTCGGTCTCGCTCGGCGTTTAATGTGAATAGCCCCATGCTAATACGTGTATTTGTTTCTCAAGCGGAATCGGCCTCGCTCGGTCACGCACGCATGTGAAAGCCACCATTCTGCTAAAATTGTCCATTTTCGGTATCAGTGAAGGTAATTTAACGAATGACCTGTTGATATGTTCAAAATTTCAGATTCTTGCCAATTTAGTATTTTTTCATATTCTTTTCCACTGGTAGGTCATTACTTGTTTTAACTCTTTCAGTCCCCATCACTGCTAATCAACACAATATTAGGTGTTGAACATGAAGAATAGATTCGGCCTCTTTGTTCTAATATATTTATTAATAAACTGAATATTAGCAAACCATATTCAGTAAGAATAATTTAATTCTGGGATTGTCAATTTAATTTTAGTTTTAAATTTAGGTAAGCTGACTTTAACCCTAGACAACAAGGTAATTTTCGAAGATGTAATATACAAGTTCAAGAAAAAAGGTTTGGTCTCAGATTGGGTAGGGTACGAAACCCAACCTACTTCTGTTAGATGTTTCTATAATCAAGCACATTTTAAAAAAAATTTATTTGTACGCAATAATAATATTATTTAAAACATATGTTTTATAAAATTATATTAATAGACTGCCAATTAGTGTGGCACATAGCTTCCTCGCATCCAATCATGTTCTTTATTGCTGTATTGACATTAACATTATTATTATATTACTTTATTGTCATATTGAATATTGTCTAAAACCTATTAATAGTTTTAGCGATCTTTAACACTTTATACTTTATAGCGGTGTCGCTGTTGGTATTAGTAAAAAATTGTAATTGAAAAAAATGTTTGTCTCATTGAAAATATGAAGTTTTTTTCCCCGGCCTAAATTTCCAATTTTAAAATTCAAGTTCACGTTTACGTGAGCGTTACGCGTCAACGCTTGGGCGGATAACGTTGTCCAACGAAGTCGTCCTGAGCATTAGAAAAACGAACATGTATACCAAATTTCATCAAAATCGGTCAAGAATTACTCAAGTTATCGTCGGACGTTTCAAATTTCGCGGACACACAGACAGACAGACACGAGACCAAACATGTTCCCTGATGTCTGAAACGGATTTTTGTCTTGGAACTTTTAAAATCGGAGACTAAAAGTTTTTCTTTCTCAAAAGTGAACACAATGCTTACGTTACCTTCGCTAAGCTCGGACGCAAATGTATACACAGCAGTAATGTATAAATTACTGCTACTAGTTTTAGGCAAGTTTTTTACAATCTTATTCTGAGTTATTGTCATCGGATTGTTTTTCATTCATTTTGTCAAAGGTATAAAACCATATAATCCGCTCTTCACGCTGCATTCTACTTTTTTCTTTTTTTAAATTAAACTAATATACCTAGAACGTTTTTTCTAAAAAAAGGTGGGTCGTACTAATGTTTTGCTAGGACAAGAGCTATAGAACAAATAAATTAAAAGTTACCTGGGATTTCCTTGAGTTAAGTGCAGTTATACATATTATGTAAAATTTGGATATTATTTTATTTTTACTCGGATCCTTCCCATCTTCCCATCTTTTTGACTTAGGGTTCTTCTGTTAAACTAACTGTTTGGAAACTATTTTAAATAAGTTCACAACGATCATTATTTTTAGATTATTATCATTATCAGCACATCATTATATTATAAGATGTATCATTTAGTTTTTTATAATTTATTAAATTTTAAGATAAGAAGATTATGTGAAATGCTAAAATCATTTTTTACTTCTGTCTGATCCTTACGACCCTAATAGAATATTTCATTATTATTTTAAAAGAATTTTCTTACTTATTAAATTTATAAATACATTAAATATAAATAAATGAGCAAAGAGTTAAAAAAAAGCATTTTGCCTCCACGTTCATATTTCGTTCCCCAAAAAAATAAATAAACTTAATATAAAGTTTGGCAAGAGCTTTATTTGAGCTTCAGTTCAGAGTTTATTGTCAAATTTTCTAAATCTTTTATTCATGTGTTGTAAAAATCTGTATTTATTTTAAAATTAAAAAAAAAAAGTAATAAAAAGTTTTCATAAATTCTATTACAAACATTCGGAAACACTAAACAATCACTTTGATAAGATAAAATGTAAATAAAAAGGACATTTCCTATCACAAACCTTATATTAAGTTATTAATAAAAGTAGATTAATCATTGAAGTATCCACCAAAAACTAATATTTATTTTTTAATTATAAAATTATTTACGATTATGAAAGGATTTTGAAGTATGAGAATGGTTTGATTTCATTAGAGTCTCTATCTACATTTTGTTATCAACAAATTATAGGATTTGTGACAAAATTATCTGACTATGCTTTATCTTGACACTTATTTTGTTATTGTTGATCAACAGGAAAAAATTTATATTAAAAATTAAGTAAATAGGTACTAGAGAAAAAAAAAATGAAATCGTGTCAAGAAACGAAGAATAACGAAGTGACTTAATAATTACATTTGTCACACCATGAAATTAGATCAAAAATAAAAATTGATTGATATCGAAGATATGATGACATATGATGGTTGCATCATTTCTGGCTATGACTTTGTAAATCACGGCACTTTTTAACTTTAGCACCCCCACCCCCCTAAACAATAGTCTGCACTACATAAGTCTCAAAGATTTGTGAGTTTGTCTCCCCAAGACATTGAGACTCCTTTTTACATTGGGAAGTTTTATAAATATTCCTTTATCTTAATAGTTGATTAGACTAAAGGATTTGATCACAATAATATGCAATAGTGTAATATTCCTTTGTCCCAAGGTACATTGGAATAAGTATCCCTCCGTCTTAATAGTACTTTAGACTAAGGAATATATGCTACTCTGTATATATGTTCCTTTGACTAAATAACTATTAACATAAAGGGATAAAAGGGGGCGCTAAAGTAAAAAAGTGCCATCAATTAAAGCATTATTCCCTGTATGCGTGCTATTAGATATTTGTCATAAAGTAATAAAAATTTGGTCATTGATGTGTTATAAAATATTTTATTACTCTCAGGAAAATATTATGCTATGCTTCACAATGACATGTAAAACAAATTAAACAATACAGCACTGCGAGACACATAATTAGTTTTAGCGAATTTTCGAAGAAAATTAAGCTATTGCAATGGCTTCAAAATTTTTGTAATGCGAATTATTGAAAATTTTCTCCTTGGAAATCCGTTTCAGACCATTCTGAATCGATTCATAAAATTTAACACTTTTTTTTATGTATGTACCAGTATGTACTATTTTTTATGTACATACTTTATGTATGTACATAATACTCGTATGTATATTTATGTAAATATATATGTGTCACTCCAGACGATATCTCCTCTTAGGATGCACTTAAAAATTTCAAAAAAAAATTTAATATGTTAATAATATCAAAAGAAAAAATGAGTTCGTTGGGCAGAATTTTTGGAGTTCATTTAGGGGTCAAATTTTGACAATTTAGGGTAAAAACGTGTTTTTCTATTTTACCCCCCTCTTATATGAAAATATGATAAAAGTGTACATAACAACAATTATGTCTCTTTAAGAGCTCTATAACTATGTGCATATTGAAGGGTAAATACTATTTTGACTTTTGTATCCCGTGTGTACCATTTTTTTTTTTTTTTTTTTCACCCATCTAAATTCTAAACCAAAATTTTCCTATATTAACATAAGCCAATAATACGCAGATTTCTTTGGAAATTCGCTCATTAAGTCATGGTGCATGACTGGACTTTTTAGTTTATAGATTGGCAATTTTAATCATATTTAAAGAGCGTAATAAACTCGAATTATTTCCAATTTTAAACAGTACTAAACCCCATAATAATTAGTCTAATTTGTAACACTACGGTGCGTTAATTTTTAAGAATTTTAATAATTATTATTTAATGAAAAATAAAAACATATCTACATGGGATTAGAAGAGTGAGCACATCAGAAATAAAACTACAGGTGGCTCCACAACCAAATTTAATCAAAGAAAACTTAGTAATGGGTCAATCCATACGAAGTGGTCCAAAAATAAAATTGTTGGTTGCTCGACTATTTTAGAAAAAAATTATATTTTCCCTGTTGTTTCCCTCATATTTAAGGTGTTCAAAACAATGATTAAAAAGAAATTATCTTAAACCGTTTAGGAGTGGCGGCCATTTTTTATTTCCTTCGCAAGCTAATTTTTGTGTTTTTGGGCATTTACGTCAACGCTCATATCTCCTAAGCTATTTGTCCTAGAAGGCTGAAACAAAAACCAAATTAAAGGTAATTTCCCAGTGTTTAAATTAGGTTATGTCCATATTTCACCTAGTAATTTTTCTTCCATGAGAAAACTTCACCTGAAGTTGGATATCAAAATCAAGAAAATTGCACTTTTCGGAAATTTTTTTTTGAAGGAAGGAGTGATATATACAGCTTGATATTTTTTATGTGAATAGGCATATATCAGTAGCATTACCCAAAAAAATATCAATGGTAAAACTTGAATACTTTTATTTTTATAAATTTTTGAAAATTGGAATTTTTGAAAATTTGCCATTTTTGGGCCTCTATATCTCCGATGGGGCTGGATCGAAAATTCTGAAATTTGCACAGCTTACATGGCTCTTGTATTAGGTTAACCGGAATAAAAAATCATTTTGTATATTTGGGTAGCAAAAAAGTTATGCAAGCTCAAAAATGCAGAAAAAAGCTACGTGATAAAGTCGTTTCTGCAAGCTTTATGGCTGATCGACATTTATTTTTTTGATGAAAATTTGTCTTATTTCCATTATTCAATTGGTTTGACATAGCCTGGATTCGTTAAATTCAAATATATCTTTTTTAAAATTTTTTATAGCCCTGCTATTAAAAATAACATTGAAAAAAACATTGCAGATGTGTAATAATCACAATCTTATCGTAATTATATAGTAACATTGAATAAAAATATGTCAATTCTTATCTTGTGCAACTGCAGGCCAATTTTACAATTTTTTTTAAAGTGATTATTAAAAGCAATGCCAACTGAAGTCCAAAGTTTGGATCAACAGATGGTGAAGATGGCAAAACATAGGAAACATTTTTAAGTCTCAGTCAGTTGCAGTTAATTTAAATAACTAAGTAGTGCTGTAAACTATTTTTTATATATGAAAATACAACAGATTTATGATTGTTATCTCCTTAACATAAATTAATTAAAAATTAACCCCAATGATAACAACTGTCCTATTCAAAAGCAACAGACTGAGTCTTAGAGGCACTCTGCATTGTTTGTATTTTTAATAGCCGGGCTATAAAAAATTTTAAAAAGATATATTTGAATTTAACGAATCCAGGCTATGTCAAACCAATTGAATAATGGAAATAAGACAAATTTTCATCAAAAAAATAAATGTCGATCAGCCATAAAGCTTGCTGAAACGACTTTATCACGTAGCTTTTTTCTGCATTTTTGAGCTTGCATAACTTTTTTGCTACCCAAATATACAAAATGATTTTTTATTTCGGTTGACCTAATACAAGAGCCCTGTAAGTTGTGCAAATTTCAGAATTTTCGATCCAGCCCCATCGGAGATATAGAGGCCCAAAAATGGCAAATTTTCAAAAATTCCAATTTTCAAAAATTTATAAAAATAAAAGTATTCAAGTTTTATGATTGATATTTTTTTGGGTAATGCTACTGATATATGCCTATTCATATAAAAAATATCAAGCTGTATATATAACTCCTTCCTTCAGAAAAAAATTTCCGAAAAGCGAAATTTTCTTGATTTTGATATCCAACTTCAGGTGAAATTTTCTCATGGAAGGAAAATTACTAGGTGAAATATGGACATAACCTAAGTTAAACACTGGGCAATTACCTTTAATTTGGTTTTTGTTTCAGCCTTCTAGGACAAATAGCTTAGGAGATATGAGCGTTGACGTAAATGCCCAAAAACACAAAAATTAGCTTGCGAAGGAAATAAAAAATGGCCGCCACTCCTAAACGGTTTAAGATAATTTCTTTTTAATCATTGTTTTGAACACCTTAAATATGAGGGAAACAACAGGGAAAATATAATTTTTTTCTAAAATGGTCGAGCAACCACCTCTGGACCGGTCCATATGGATGGACCCTAATAAAGTAGCTCTTAAGCAGTTATATGGGAATATCTCGAAACCAACCCTATCCCACCTGCGGTTTCGGCCAATTTTTTTTTATTCCACTAATTTTTTCGCCTTTAAAAAAAACTTTTTTTTACTATGATTTTTTACCACCTAATATGTAAAACGTATAAATAAAATAAAGCGTTTTAAGATAGCTTAAAATTTTATGTAATATAAACTTTACTAATGAATCAAGGATAGTGTGATAGAGATTAATATATATTGAAGACAAGTTAAATCATCTTCGAACGTTTAATATCTTTGGATCAAAAAATATAAGACTTTGAATGATAGCTTAAGTTGGTTTTCGGCCAAGTTTCATAAGTTTTACTAAAAATACTTTATGTTATATTACAATTTTAAGTATTAATTTAATCAGATCTTGAATTACCTTTTCACCATCTCGCTCTTACATGAGATAGAGAGTAGAGAGTAAGGATAAAGCATGGCAATCGTATGAAAAGAACTTATTTTATCTGAAAGAAATAATTTTTACATTTTTCGAGCTTGTAACTATTACATAAGAACCAATTTTTTTTTAACTTTATGGAATTTAATTCAAAGTGTCTAGGTAAAAGCAAATTATTTTATTTTCTACCTTATTTAAACAGTTGCAAGAACTTGAAATTAAAATATTATTTTAAATGAGCATAACACAACCTAACTAGTCATGACTGATATGAACATAAAATTAAAAATTATATCATGGTCTCGCGATTGACACTTGATTCTAGAAATCTCTTGAGTGAAGTTCTGATATTTCTAGTATTGGGAGTGAAAGCATCGTCACTGGAATGTCTTAAAATATTTTAGAGTACAGTTACTGTCGATACACCTTTTGGAATGGTGAAATCTGTTAATTTTTGTCTGTCTGTCTTATCTGTTAATGTTGATATTTCATGTGTGCAGGTTTGGGAAGTGGAAAGGAAAAAGAATTTGATTTTGGAAGGATTGGTACCAATATCAGAAGGATTCCAGCACCTTACAGAACATCCTGTATTTAGAATTACACGAGAAGTTAAGTCTGTCATTGATGAAAGACAGGGACTGGTAAGCACAATGTTATATTATATATCATTTATAAGAAAGTAATTAATCAGTAGAAAGTTTAATCAATCAATTGATCAGTAGATTTTGAAGATTTTAATACCATAAGCATATGGTGTCAGATAGCGTTGGAAATATAGGACAGCTACATAGGAATTTTATTTTCATTCTAACCTCCAGAATTTTAAATTAGTTTAGGAAGAAAGTATAATTTAATATATAGCATTTTAAATTAAAGTATTCAAGTGAGGTGTGTGTCCTATTTTACGTATTTGATCGAGCTGAATCGTTTAAGACATCATTCAAGTCTATTTAAACATTGTTTATCGAGATATATTAAGTTGTATTGGGGAAAACGCAGTATTGTCTTGATAAGGCTTGATAAGATTGAATGATCGGCCTGAAAGTTGTCTCATTTGGTTATTTAGCTCGATAAAATACGTATTAAAAGGACACCTGATTAATTTCAATTAAAATTTGATTAATTCCTCTCTCCCTTTAGAAATATCATTTAGAAATATTGTTTCACCTCACCAGATATTTAATTCTACTTCCAAGGCGAAGTCATAAAACAAATTTCATGAATTGACAAATTTGTCTCTCTTCACTATCCTATTTTACCCTTACTAAAAGGTAACTTACTAAGGCCCTTCGGTCAAAGATGAAATAAGTTAGCAAATTGGAAAACGATAAAGTTTGAAGTAAGTAAGACACTATAAATTTAGTTATAAGTAAATTATTAAAATTATTTACCGATTGATTTACAGATGTTTAAATTTTTGATTTCCTACACAGAGGTGGTTATTTTTAAAATTTTAGTTTAACCATCGATTTCATTTTTCTTTCAACCTTTTTTTCAAGAAAAGTGTCATTGCAAAAGCAATTAACAAGTGCCCGTAAAAGGTTGAAAACAACGTCATAGTGTTGTCTATCAAAAGTTTTTTTTTGGTGTTTCAGGTTTTACGTCCTGTTCTAACCTTGAGTCTAGTTTCCCTTGATTGACTTTACATGATATTGCATGCATAATACTTTTCCAACCTCTTCAAACTAATTTAACTTTTTTTTCATACTCTATTAATTCACCCCTTTTTTTTGCTGCTTTTTGACCTGTTAAATAATATTTAACCTCCCTCAATAAATAAAGCAAGTTTAAGTTCGTTAATCTCTCACAGTGTGGACTTGGTTTCATGCTATACCTCTTAGTGGAAAGATATTGAAGGGTACAGATCATTTAGAATTCTCACAGACAATTTTATTAATTTGTAAAAAAGTTCTAAATATTACTTTAATTTAATAAACAAGGAAGTTTGTTATTAAAGACAAAATTAATGTTAGTTAAGTTCAGTACACAAATCCCTGAATGTTAAGACAAAGTTTGTTTAATACTCGTGACTTATATGATGCCGAGAAAAGATATTTGTTTGATGAAGGATTTACACCGCTAATAATGGTGGCTCCTGGAATTTGCAATATTCTCAAAATGTCCAAAGAAGGAAAACAGCTTTCACCGGTTCGCAATAATGCCAGGGTAAACTAGCGAAAAATCCTTTTATACCTTAGCCTTATAGCTAGACTTATTCTTTAGCCTTTCTCGTCAACTTTGAACAGGATCCTCTAAAAGCTTAAGTATATCTATAGGCGAGTACAAACCCATTTCATTATATTCCTGTGATGTATTGTCTTTGAAAACAAAAAACTTTCATTAGTCATGAATATAGTGGTTTACAAATTTTCAATTTAATTTAAAAAAAAGTAAATATTGTAGTTCACCAACAATATATTATATGAGTAGCCTCTAACAGTATTGAGTGAACAATAAAGGAACTTAATGTGCTCCCGCATATCTAAATTTGGAGGAATAGGAAGTCTCATACCTGCCGACTGCGGCTTTCCACTCACGCTTATTTTACACACTATTCTTATTCTATCACGTTTATTCACACTATTAAGATTTATATTATTATTTTTATAGTTATAAGTTCTCTTTACAATTTTCAATTACATATTCAGCTATGCTCAAGGATATCAATTATAATATGTTTGTGAAGTGTCCATTTGCGTTTTTGCCATTCTCAATTGAGTATATTCTAAGTTAAAATTTATTAAATACGCAACAAGGGAAAATAATCTTGAGAAACTTACAACTAGTGTTGAAAAATGTGGCTGAGGGTAGCCCCTCTCGTGAGCTACGATATCCTTTATTCAGCTAAACTATATTGTTTCTAGAGATATTTTGTGGGTCATATCCCAAAGAAAATATTAATCAGTATATGAACAACATTAACTAGTGCGTTGAATACAATTCAGTGTCAACTAATATAGTTTGTATTCATCAATGTAAACTGGTAATGAGTTTTATTCGCTCTAGTAAGCTGACAGAGATCAGAGACAGCTGACTTAAAGAATGGAGTTATACTTTAAACATGAGCAACCTAACTCACAAAACTTTCCTTTCGATTATACTATAAATAGATTCCAAAGTGAATCCAAATTATAATCTTCTTTACTCTGATCACCGGTTTGAAAAGTTCAATACATGGTCTCTTCTAAGATTTCATTTGAAATACTGAAGATTAAAGAGGTGTTAAACTGTGGAAGTAGTTCAACAGTGGGAAAGTATAAACCAGGAAGATAAGGGTTCGAGGCGGGCTCTATTTACCACCTGCTGGGTTTTCGGCTATGTCAATTACCTTTTACCCCAGAAAGGAAACGACTTGACCTTTTGATAAAGGTCGGGTCGTTTCTGAAATTTGATCCTATGTTTTTAACAAAGTTACGAATAAGCGAAAAAGGTGTGCTAATTCCTCATCATCGTGACATTTGAGAAGGGAATTGATAAATAATTCTAATTCATAGTAATTTGTATTTAGGTAATATTTTTTTTTTTTTTACGATAAATCCATCTCAAATATGTTTCTCTCAGTCTTTATTGTTCTCTATTCGATTTTTAAGTTTTTGGTGGTATTCATATTACAGAAAGTTTAAATTTTAATTTAAATCAAATTATAATTATTAATAAAAACGGGAGACACACAGACAGTGCCGGGACTCGAACCACGGGCCTCCTATATATTTATTGTTCTCTGGTTAATAAGAGATCCTAGGTAATCAAGAGTTTTGGAAAATACAAATAATTTTTCCCCCCTTGATGACGAAATACCTTCAGCAATAAGTATAATGTTATCTATACAATTTCAAGCATCATTTGTATGTTTGCACTCAAGACCGTTTACTCTTGCTTCAGTTAATATGGAGGAGATCTTTTTCGTGGCATACTTGAAATGAGTGAATTTTATTTTAGAATTCCTCTTTTATAAATCTCCGTTTAGAATCAATATTCACATTTTCAAAAATATCGGTAAAAAAAAGTATCTTAACATAATTTAGACACAATGTGTGTTTTAGATACACAAGAAGTTTACTCCAGCATTTAGGGTTTCAAAGTTCTCGAAAGGGTAAACCCACTTTCATGAAAAGTTTTCCGTTGGTTACCCTAACATCTCATTATGGTCCCTATTGTCGCCCCCTATCAAACTTTGATTTTTTGTCAAATTAATAATATAACTTTTACCTTCCTGGAAAATTTAGTACCAAATACAGGACGGACTAATGAAAATGTTCAGACCATAGAATATTTTTACCGTATTGGGTATTCCACTCGGAAGCTTCGTGACTTCCAAAGCTATCTGAAATCTATACTACTACAAATAAATAAAAATAACTTAAGCTATTAAGAAAAAAATATTTTAGTCTTTCGTAATTTGATGTCTACAAAAATCTAAAACTATCTTGGTCCAATATGATCTCAAAGTAAGGATTAATGCAAAATCAATGACCAAACTATTTATCCCAAAAATCCTACAAATCTACTTTCAGTTAAATCTTTGAACTTTTTAGAGATCTGAAAAATCTCACATATTTTTCATTGATATATTCGACCCCCATAAGCCAGAACCACGAATGTGCAAATTCCATATTGTTGGGAAATGGCGTTTTAAAGTTTATGATCTTACCATAATTCAGCTATTCTATTAGATGCCTGAGTAAATGACAGCTGCTACAAGGCAGGCACAAATTTGGGGTTTTGGCACTACTCAGATTATAAAACATCAAGTCCAAATTGCTAATAAACCCAGTATATGAAAAGTTGCACATTCATGGTTCTGTCGTAAGGGGAACGATATAACATTTATTATTTTCCCAATAAAAACAAATATAAAAAAAATAAGCCAAGTCTCGCGTAAAATGATGTGAGTTCATACATTTAGCCAAGGTCTGACCCATCTCTATTCTCTGTCCCTCACCAACTCTAACATTTTCTTTCCCAAATCAATACACGTTTAAATTTAAAAACAGTTTCTGACATAGCAATAATACGGCACGAGGAAGTTGAATACGACACTGCATAACATCTTTTATATAATCGAGTAGTGTCCCGACAACGGCAACGGCGACGGGCGACGGCAACGGCGTCGGGAGACGACTCACCTCTAAATGATTTATAACGTTAAAAATTGATGAGCCATAAGCTGGGATTGAATCAGTGATCTCCAACACATGAGGCGGGTCCTCTACCACTGAGCCACCACCTTGCACTGAAGCTACAAGCATAAAACTTACTATTTAAACAGTAAATATCTATTTAAATTTTTTGACCATATTTTATTTTGCCCGTTGTTACGGGCATAATGGCTAGTTTTATTATAAGAAAGGATTATTTTTAGTTAGAGGAAACTAAAAGCATAAAAGTAAAAATTACCGGTCACTATTATATCATTAATCAGCAACACGTTTTATTCATGTTTGTCAACTTTTATTGTCTCTTTGAGTTCTTAAATGAAAATTATTAATTTATATAGAGATGTAAAAAGATGAAAAGAATTGAGATTAAAAATAGATTTGAGAGGAAGTTCATGAAACTTTGCTTAGTATAAAGTAGCAAGAAATTGTAATATAAACGCTAGGATTGGACCTTACAAAGAAAGGTAAGGAACAAAGTAATTGGACTGGAATTCAAGCCTACTGCCTGTTAACCCTTGTAGAGGAAAATAGGTAGGGAAACAGAAGGTACAGTGGAAAGGGACTGGAATGAAGGGTAGCTAACAAAATTCCAACTTTTCAGTTTAATCTAGATTGTAGGTCAAAGGTCTTCAATAATCTTAAAACATTTCGACAATTCAAAATTTTTTGTTTTGGTGAACAATCTGTTTATGACCTCTATAGTTAGTCGTCAGTCATCACCAGTTCACTTATTAAACATTTATTTGAGTTTAATTGACTATAAACAGCTAGTGTTTCTCTTTGCCTTAATTTTAAGTTAGTTGTTTGAAACAGAATTCTGCGGAACTCACAAATAGTAAATGAAGCACAAAGAGCAAAATTGTTCAGTGCATTGTCAAAACAGTCTGGTTATGACTTCTTTAGTTTGGTCATTACCAGTTTACTGACTAAACATTTGCTGTATGAGTTTTATTTACTATTTGTCTGAATAGTTAGTATTATATAATGTTTATTTGCCTTAACAATTAATATTTAATACCAATGCTCTTTATTTCTATTTTATTTTTTTATTTTTTTGAGCATTACAGAAATGATATAACATAGGACCTATGTTGTAATATGAAAGAGGAGAACACTCTGCACAAGAATATATTTAGTGTCAGCTTGTACTACTAAATCTTTGCAACATGTGTCCTGAAAAACTGAATATTTCTACATATCAATGAAAAAATCTAAAAATAAGAAATTACATTTACTCCATAACAAAAACAAAAATAGATTTATATAAATTTTAAGTAATTTTCCATAGGTCATATTATGTAAGAAAAAATCCTTATTTTCCGTAGTTTTATATGATCTTTATAAACATTTTCAAATAATATTGATAATGAAGCCGTAGAGGTCTCTTGTAAAATTATTTATAATTACATAAATGTATTGTTGAACTATAATGTCACAATTTTAAGTTATTACGAGACGTTGGAGCCAAACTTTCTTATGTGGCTAATATAATTAAAAATAAAGTATTTTGAAGAGATAAAACTTTTAATTGTAGAAAAATTAAAAGAATACCGGTTAAAATGTCTTAGTTAGTAAATAGACTTTTAACTTTTTGCTTTTTTTTTTTTGCTTTTAACCATCTATATTAAATACTTTTTTGGATCTTTCATAAACTTGATCATAGCTATCTTGATACATTTCTTCTTAACGAAGGTAAAAAAGTTTTAATTACTAAGTTATCTTTCAAGTTATTAAGCACTCTTAAAGACATTTTTTTTTTATTATCTTTATTAGAAAATATTTATTTATTAAATTAATAAAATGTCGTGTATGCTACAATTCCAAGACATTTAACTATCTTACAGATGGAAAATATACAAAAAAATTAATTATTAAATAAATTAAACGTCTATAATTATTAAATATATAGAAAATAAATGTAATGTCATATTTATTAATATATTTGTATGTTATAATAATATTAAAGAGATGTGGGAAATGCGTATATTAAATTAATGTAATAATTTTCTTGGAACAATAACATTTAAAAATTAATTAATTTATTTGAAATGTATCTTCAACTTCTCTTAAATTCAATTTATTACTGACAAGTACTTAATTTGAGGCCTAAATTGTTGTAAACATAACATCTAATAGTAAGTAGTTAGGTTTGTTTCCTTGTACGTAAATTTATTTGATAGTAGGGTCTGTAGGAAAGAAATTAAACGCTCACTTTTGCAATATTTCGACCCCTCTTTGGGTCATCTTCAGGCTGAAACATATATTGTCAATAACTCCAGTGATATTGTACTGTTTTATAACATATTAAATAATTACATTGTTTTTAATATCTACCTGACTAGAAGGTTACTAATTCATCCTATTCATTCTAAAATTCTCTTTTAATCTAACCAGGGTGGTTATTGTCAATCTGAAAAAATTTAATTAATTCTATTATTTGGGTAGTCCATGCTAATTATAATTAAGATTCTTTTTTGATATTGAAAATTTTGTACTTACTGTTAAACATCTAAAGACATGACGAATGCCAAATCTCTAGCTTTTTAAATGATAAATAGCTTGGTTTTCCGCGGTAACGTTTCACTTCCACTACAGGCTACAGAAAGCATCTTCAGGGGCGTAGTGCATCATAATGTTTACTTGAAGCAACAACAAGTCGTTTTGCTTCAAGTAAACATCACGATGCAAACCCCCCCCCCCCCCTCCATTAATCTGTAAGTTATTAGTGATGGCGGCTGGTGGCTATCATTCTAATAGTTAACGATTTCTTTTTTAATTATGTATTAGAAATCAACTGTTTACTTTAAACCACTAGAACAATTATTTCCTAGTTATCGGCCACAACTCCTCGAAGTTCTTCCTTTTATTGTTGATCTATAACTGATAACTTGATAACTGACCCTCACACATTTGCACTAGATCTTACTGATTTGCAACTTCTTTGATGTTTGTCATTTGCAGATAACAAAAAAGGAGAAGAAAAAGAAGAAAGTCCCTGAGTTTAACTACAGATTGTTAGAGCAAGATTTTGATCACCTGTCAACTCCAAGCCAAGTTAGCATAATCTCGGAAAAAGATTATTTTAACCCTGACGTTTTAGAAGCCAACAGGTAAGTAAATCTAATATTAGATGTATTACGTGAAACATTTTTGACTATTTTAATTTAAAATAGACAGCTAATTGGTAATTGGTGTGGCACATATCTTCCTCAAATCCATAACGTACTTTATTGATTTTACAAGCCATTTTTGTCAAAATTGTTTTGATTTTATCAATTTAGCAAAAGTTAAAGAGCGCAGACGGATCACATTAATTAGTCAAATCAAATTAGTGCTTTTGAAGGTAAAGCTGTAAATTAATGTACTCGTATGTTTGTGCGCATGCGGAAGAGAAAAAAACTAGCGCAGAAGGTTAAAACATATATGGGACAAACAATAATCTAATCATGAACTACCACCTAAATTATATTGGAATCGGACTTGTAGTTTATAAAATTTGTCGTTTCCCAAAAATAGAGTAACAGAAAGAGAGATATAGACAAATTTACCGACAAACCGGTGGATGTGCCGACAGAAACGGTACCAAAAATGTTCCCTGAGGTTTGAAACGGAATTCTGTCTTGGAATTTTCAAAATCAGAGACATAATATTTTCATTCTTCAGAACGATCACCAAGCTTCTGTTAAATTCGGTAAGCTTGGAAGGAAATTTGAATATATAGTCTAATTTAAACTAATCCAATTGCAGAGGTCACTTTTCCTGAAAATAAATTAGTTTGCGTGATGATGAAACTCAATGATGAAGAATGTTCCAGCGTTATATAAATATGTAATCAATAAATGTTGACAAAAAACAAATTTGTTTATTTGAGAAAATAAATATAGCCCAGTCGACAAGTACATTTTACCTTGCAAAAGGTCATATAACTTTTTTCCTTGTTATATTCTATGTACCTAGACATTAGTTAAAAACCCAAGTTTTTGACCTCCTAGACCCTGTGCTAACCCAGAGGGGGGCCTAAATATGCGAAGTTTTATTTTTTTTTTTTAGTTTTTTATTTATAACTCTCTACCTATATGTTTTGGAAAAAAATTGTTCGTATCTTTCTTGTAGAGCACTAAATTTTGATATAACACATTTTTTTCCTAAACCCTATACTTGCCGAATTAAAGAGCTTCAAAGATGCAATATTTTTTTGAAAGTATCAAAAATAACATCTTTCTTGAGGACGAAAGAGGTCTATTTTTGCTATCCCACCCTTCCCAGTTAATTTTTTTGGGTATATCCTACCAATAGAAGTACAAATAACCACCATTAACCACAACTACTAACCACTAGTAACCAATGCTAACCACCACTAACAAATAATAAACTAAATTTTCGGGGTTTTTTGTTCATCCTTTCTTGTAGAGCACTAAATTGGGAATAATTTTTCTATTTCACATTTTTTTCTAAAACCTATATTTTCCGAAATATAGAGCTTCAAAGATGCAATATTATTTTTTAAATAACTGCAAAACCCTAGTTGCCAGTGGCGTACACAAGTATTTTATCTTGGCGGGGCAAACAAAGCTAGTGATGCCCCCTATATTTTATGCCCCCCCCCTCTGTAAAGTTTTTTTTCCTTTTTTCACCATACAAAAATCCCCTCTCTATTTTTTTCGGCTTGAGACCGACGTTGGCGTGATATTTTTTTTTTTTTTTTTTTTTTTTTTTTTTTAATTTAAAAGAAAAATAGGTCTCCGATTTCAAAAATTCCAAGAAGAAATCCGTTTCAGACATTCGGGGACATTTTTGGTTCCGTGTCTGACTGTTGATCGGTCGCTCAATTTTTGCGGACCAACATATCTTAAAAACAGCTCGTCCGTTTTTATTGAAAATTGGATGGTAGGTCATAATTAGGCCATTGTTGGTCCCATGTAAGTTTCAACCTTCAGCGCCCATTTGTTTCTGTTCCACATGCGCACAAACATACATTTATTTACACCAATATCTTCAGAAGTACTCAAATGATTTTTATGAAATTTGATAGTTTGTCGCAAGTAGTCTGAAGATAGCCCCGGATTAATTTCAACCGTCTACACTCTTTAAGTTTTGCTAAATTAATACTTTAATTCAAGTGAATTTTTTTTTTTGACAGGTTTAAATAACGGGTAGGAAATTAAATAAATTTAATCAATAATAGGCTGAAAAGCATACAATGCATTAATTTATATAAAACATGATGCGAGGAACCTGTGTGCCACACTAATTGGCACAGTATTTTTTATTTACATATTGTATTGTTAATAATGCATATTATAAATACAGGGTGACCCGCGATAAAGTGTCATAACGGAAAGTGGATTTTATGGGTTAAATACAACAAAAATTATCGAGTAAGCGTATGCCCATTCCTCAATAGTTCTCGAGATATTGATTTATATATTTCTTTTAAAGTTTTTTACGGAAATTTTCAGAAAATGCCTAATATCTCAAAAAACTAAATGAGAGAGAAAATGGGCAAAGGGCCAATTTTAAAGAACACAAAAAACTCTCATAATCACTCATTTTTTTCAATGGATCAGCTGCTAAGCATCTTTCAAGTCCTGTTACATTTGAAAGTTTGGATTTTTTTTATAAATTCGACCACGAAATTCCTGAGCTTTTCTACTCTTAATTGAGGGATGTTGGAAGTTTGGTGATTTCAGGAAAAACTTCTATTTTTCATAAGCTTTCAAATGGTATAAATTAACTTTAAGATCAACGGACTAGTTTTTTAATTATGGTGGATTGAATGTTACCAGAAGTGATATTTTTCGGTCAATATCACAACCAATTTTTGTACAAATGGAAAAATGGTTTCCTCGACCGAAGCCACCATACTTGGGTTACTAATAGGAAATTTGACGCTGAACAAACCTATCAACATGGAGCCGGTATAGCTTCTTTTTTGAGATACTCGCAAATAACATAAAAACATCACTTTTAGGCGTTTATCCTTACAATTCTCAAATACTACGCTTTTTGCCATTGTACTCCTTAAAGAAAATCTTGTAGAGACAAATTACACTAATTGTAGCTCCCTAAATCAAGAGAGCTAAAAGTTGAGCGTTGATAGAGATTACCTTAATGGATTGACTAATAAAGTGGTTGGGACGTAGAATTTAGAAATTTCCCTATTAAGGAAACGTCCAAACATTATGATTTTTGCGAATATTTCAAAAACGAAGCTGTGCCGGTTCCATGTTTATAGGTACTTTTTTGATCAGCGTCAAATTTCCTATAAGAACCCGAAGTATTGTGGTTTTGTAGGGGGAAATCTTTTTTGCATTGTACAAGAATTGGTTGTAATATTGACCGAAAAAATTCACGTTTGGTACATTCAATCCACACCATAATACAAAAACTAGTCCGTTAATCTTAAAGTTAATTTATACCGTTGGAAATCATATGAAAAATAGAAGTTTTTCCAGAAATCGCTACACTTCTAACATCCCTTAATTAAAAGAAGAAATATCAGAGATTTCGTGGTCGAAATTTTAAAAATCCATACATTCACATGTAACAGAACTTAAAAGATGCTTAGCTGCTGATCCATTGAAAATAAATGAGTGATTCAGAAAATTTGTTTGTACTATTTAAAATTGTTCCTTTGCCTAATTGAGTTTTGATGCCCCCCTAGCTAAAAGTGGCGGGGCGGCGCCCCGCCTGCCCTCCCGTTATGTACGCCGCTGTCCTTGGATTGCCAAAGCAAAAGTTCGTGTTTTTTACAACATCATTTTACTTTACCGAAATTTGCCAGATCTTGCTTATCAGCCAAAATTACGTCCTTGAAAAATGTGGGGGTGGCCTGTTGGTCTAGGGGTATGATTCTCGCTTCGGGTGCGAGAGGTCCCGGGTTCAAATCCCGGACAGGCCCTGCTATTTTTATCATTATAGTAGGTGTATAAGGTCAGCCACATTCAACGATGTGATCGAATAACATTATAATCGAGCTTGAAGACGAATAAAACAAATATTCAGGAAATCAGTGAAAAGTTTAGAGCAAATTAAAGTTAATTCGCTAAAAGGAATACCTAATATGACACCATATATTCATAACTAATTAAGATGGATAAAAAAGGCTATTTTACACAAATAGCCTGTATACTTCATAATACAGAAACTAGCAGGTAATTTAGCAAACTAACCACTAACAGGTAGTTTAGCGAACTAACTATACTAACAGGTAGTTTAGCGAACTATTTGATGCCCTATACTACAAGGGACGATTTTTGGACAATGGGTTGTAATGAAATAAAAATGGGCCAAGTATATTCTATCAGCACGCTGAAAGGGTCTGTGGGCAATTTAACAAAAAGGACGTATCAAGATGGCGACCATTTAAAATTTTGTTTCAGCTATAACTTGAAACAAACGCCTTTATTTATGTATATTTTTATTGTCCTAACGCAATAAATCTTCTCCAAAGTGTTTAGCCTATTTATTAACCTCTTAAACTTTAATCAATAGGTCAAACGTTTTTTCAGATAGTTTTTAAGTTTAATTAGTTACAACTTAATTAACTGTATCACATCTTCCCTATACCTATATAACTGTCAAAAAGAACGGAAAAAAGGAAAAGTACATAATTTTGCATAATATGCGCATGGCGCATGTTTCACTTTCGATATCGAATCATGACAGCGTGCGAGACTGTCTATGGAATTCTTCCTTAAGTTGTTGCGTTTCAATTGTTTAGACATATAATTTTCTTAGCGCACGTTTTTCCATTTCTCTTCTCTTCACTTTATAGGCGAAACTTTCTTCAACTTTTCTTTCGGTATTCAACAAAGTAAAGCTTTCTTAAAAACATGAGGTGACTTTTCGGGGCCCCCCACAAAAGTTGACGAGCAAGAAAAAAAAGGCCTCCAGGACTGATTGGGGGCCCCTAGACAATGATATAAGAAGTATAATATCCCAATCTAATAATATTTTATTATCCCCTAGCACCGGGGGCCCGTCCGCGATGCGGGCCCGTGCGGGCCCATACTTACGCCACTGCTGTCGCTCACTTTTTGCTAACCTTGATAATATCTTAAAAACTACTCGTCCGATCTTAATTAAATGTATATGGTAGGTCACAACTAAGCTCATTGTTGATCCCATATATAAGACTAAACCTTCTGCGCTCATTTTTTTCTCTTCCACATGCACACAAACATCAATTTATTTACACCTATAGCTTCAAAATTACTTAGGTATCTGATTTGTTTGAAACTTTTTAGTATAACGAAAGTAACCAGTAACCCACGATAGCCCAATAACCGTCAGCGCGCTTTAAGCCGTGTCCAGACTGCCGAACCGAACAGATCAACGAGCCGAACATTGGTCTCTGCGCATACCTAGTCTAAAATGCGCTTGCGCATCTCACTCTGGGCTTGCGCAGAGACCAATGGTCGGCTCGTTTCCTCTGTTCGGTTCGGCAGTCTGGACGAGGCTTTTTAAACTTTACTAAATTGATACTTAAGTTCACGTAAAAAATCAAAACAATTTTGACAGATTAAAAGAACGGGGAAACAATTAAACAAATTAGACAATAAATGCAAAAAATGTAAAAGCATAAAATAGATAAAGTACGTGATAGGATGCGAGAAAGCTATGATCCACACCATTTGACAGTCAATTTTGAAATTCAATCTAGAGTGACCAGTTTATCACTAAATGTTTATTTAAAATATTTGTGTTTCCTAATATTACTTTCCTTATTGTAATAATTGCATACAACGGAAGGTAATAAAAAGTGTACTCAATATTCTTGATTTCTGATAAATTATTCATACTGCATTTTAATACGCATAGCATAATATATAGACTCACAAGGAAGAGCCTATAAAATTCTTTGAGATTTATCATTTATTTATGTAATTTATTTCAGCGTTCCTCATAATAAATCATAAATCTATAAATAGTAGCCGAATTAATTATAGTAAAAACGTAAAAAATGTGAAACATGCATTCATTTTCATACAATTAACGTTATATATATATATATTGAGAGGATGAGCATCAAGCTGAAAAGATTTGCATGCTATCCTGTAAAAATGAATGCAACAAAGCCTATTAATATAACACATTATATTATACTCTTCAGTAATCAGACATCTCATTAGAAATCTTTCCGATTAGTTTTAAAGAAAGAGGGTTCAATGCTCCTTTTCTTTATGTGAACTTTGAATGGACTATATTTATTGCTTTGGTTGTATTCTTGTTTTTATTGCGAAAATTGCAAGACTGCATCTATAAAACATTAGAAGGTGATTTTTCTTAGTTGAATTTTGTTTAATGCATAATAAAGACAAAGGAGTGAAGTTTAAAA
>KZ651868.1:48100-59458 GCA_001010745.2 Gerris buenoi
AAAAAAAAAAAAAAAAAAAAAAAAAAAAAAAAAAAAAAAAAAAAAAAAAAAAAAAAAAAAAACACTTTTCCTACTATTAGTAGTGAGGAAAAGTAAAAATAAATAAATAAATAAATAATAAATGAATAAATAAATCAATAATAAATGAAAATTAATAATAACTTTATTCTTGATTAACTTTAATCAATTAACTTTATAGTTTAAAAAAAAAAAATAATAGTAATAAGGAAAGTAATAAATAGTAGGTATATAAAAATACAACATAATGTTGAACTATACTCTTATTACAATTAGTATTAACTTTTGACAGCGCGGGGGAATCGAAAGAAATGTGGAAATGAGGGAGCCAATGAAAACACTGGATTTTGAATTCGAGAAGGTCGTGCCAACTAGGCAAATAAAAATGTCACTGGCCCAACCCCTCTCACTAGCCTAGTGGTTTCATTTTTTCCTCATATATGTTGGCCAATCTGACTGTCAAAAGTTAATACTAATTGTAAAAAGATTATAAATGCATCATGTATACTAACTCTTCCTGCTTTCTGAGCATAGATGATGTAAAGGTGCACTTCAGCACTAAGCTTGAAGGAATACATTTTTATTATTTCTTAGTATATAAGAGTATATTATATAATACGAGTAATTATGTTTACATAAAAATTACTACTCATAAAAAGTTTTTTTTTTTTAGATGTTAAATATGCTAGTTAATTGATTTTGAATATTACAACAAGATTTAGCTACTGGTAAAATGCCCAGGGCTAATATTTTGCTTTGAATTAATTAGTACTTCAGACTTATACATTATATAAGTTAAATTAATTAATGAAATAAGGAGACTTAATTAAACTTGTTGTGGCAGACACTCAGAGTAAAACTGTCTAAAAAAAAATTAATATGTATAATATTTAGAAAATAAACTAAGTATGTTGCCAAACACAAAATTATCTAAAACAATAACTCCCTATACTGAATTAAACACTTTGTTACTATGCATATCGCAGACAGGCTAATGATGTCTGAATAAGTTCTTATGCTAAATATCTATAAGTAATCTATTGAACAATCTATACCGCTCCAGGCATATAATCCTTCTCATATTGTCAGAGACTATTACAAAGTAACCAAACTCAATCTATAGCTGTTTATAATCTATAGCTCATCTAAACTATACTGATAGTCATGTAATCGATTTTAATTCCCTTCTTATTAGATTACAGGCCCTGTTTAACAAAGAAGATAAACTTGCTTAACCATATTCTATTTACTGATTACAATTTGCGCTTGACTATCTGTCTTCTGAAATAATTAAAGTGGGCCATCTTAGTAATGGTGTTTTTTTCTTTTATTCTTAGTTGCAAAACAGCAGCTGAAGCAAGTAAAAGGAGCACTTTTTCTTGCGTGCCGTAAATAACAAAGATTGGTAACAGTGTTTTTCGTGGTGATATTAGTGATTATTACTACAATAAGAAGAATTATTAAAATAATTGGTCCCTAGTGAATTCTATAATTAAATGAAAAAAAGTTTGGCAATTAGTGTGACACATAGCTTCCTCTCGTCCCATTACAGGACGAATGGTCAAATTAGAATTTGATCTATTTCGGTTCCCAGTGGAGTCACTTATTTTTAAGCAATATTAAATATGCGCAAACGTTTGAAACACTTCGGAATATCAATCAAAATAAGATATCAATTTAACCTTTAGAATTTAGAATATCAACCAAAATAAGATATCAATTTAACACTTTAGAATTTAGAATATCAACCAAAATAAGATATCAATTTAACTTCTGCGCTCATTTTTTTCTCTTCCACATGCACACAAACATCAATTTATTTACACCTATAGCTTCAAAATTACTTAGGTATCTGATTTGTTTGAAACTTTTTAGTATAACGAAAGTAACCAGTAACCCACAGATAGCCCAATAACCGTCAGCGCGCTTTAAGCCGTGTCCAGACTGCCGAACCGAACAGATCAACGAGCCGAACATTGGTCTCTGCGCATACCTAGTCTAAAATGCGCTTGCGCATCTCACTCTGGGCTTGCGCAGAGACCAATGGTCGGCTCGTTTCCTCTGTTCGGTTCGGCAGTCTGGACGAGGCTTTTTAAACTTTACTAAATTGATACTTAAGTTCACGTAAAAAATCAAAACAATTTTGACAGATTAAAAGAACGGGGANAATATACATGAGAAATTAACCTAAATGCAATATTAGAAAATAACAAACAGGTGATAATTAGCTAAGTGAGAAAACGAAAGAAAGATCTGGTAATCATACAACCCAAGGTGTTTCGCTCAACAAAAAACCAATCAGATTAAACGTTTTTAAAACGTTTTTAAAGCCATCGAATTTGATTTTTACCTGCTTAAGACACGCAAAAACTAGTATAATCTGTCATATTCCGCCTTCAGACCGCTTGTATGTATTTTTTTTTTTACGAATGAAAACACCAAAATAAGCAAGGCGGGTGACATTGAATAAAACTGGGTCACTACATCATAAAAAAGCGAATTCTTACCTTATACACAATCATACCTGAATGCACGATTTTTTGTTGTTGTTGTTTTTTTTGGTCAGTCCTCATTCTTTAAAGAGAAAGGTAATCACTAATAAAAAAAAACGACGATTCATAATGATTTCAGAGATAAATCGACGGTACTGAATTGAGTATTAACCGTTAAACATTTGTTCAAAGTTATAAAGAACATAAAGTTATTATTATGGCTTCATTCGTGTCTAAAAGTATAAATGTGATAGGTATTAGGTGTATATTTTATTTATCAAATATATCTTTTATCGAAAACATTTATTAGTTTAATAATACGGCACTTAATTCATCTTTAAAAGTATGAATTGTATAGGTATATTTTATTTTATCAAGATATGTCTTTCATTGAGAAATTTATAATAGTTTATTAAAAGAATATAATGTCACCCATGGCGTAGTGGGGAAATATATATTTGACCCTTTCCCTTTTAAGTATGAATTTTGAATTTTTTATGGGTAATGGGTAAGTATGAATTAAATAGGGAATTTTACATGGATTTTTAAGATTAGGATTGACAAAGGTTCATTGTCCATTATGTCTTTACATTCCTCTGCAACTTAAAAATACATTTGGTGTCGCGGGACAACCGGTAAGGGGGGGGGAATGTAAGTTCCTTACATTTTTCATTAAATATAAACGATAAAATCACACTGCTAAGTACGTATACATTGCTAACTACTTATACATGGTGCAGTTAGAAGAGAGACAAAATTAAAAGTAACGAACTGTTTACTTTTGAATTTTGAAGGCAAAATTAAAAGAAAATCATTATTTGTATAATTAAAGCAAGTGTCTAACTATAAATATATATTGAATATAAGAAAAAAACTTGATCATGATGAGTTTATAGTGAAAGAGTATGTTTGTTAAAGGAGTTTGGATTGAAATAGGACTGTTTTCTAACAATAATTAAATTTTTTTTTCTACCTAATTTAAAATATTATAAAATATATCTCTTCCCTACTCTACAGCTTCTGCTTGTATCAGGGTGAAATTTTACATGATTAGATCTTATTTATTTACAAAACAAAGTGACATTTTTGACATATATATAACAAAAATAATCAATACAAGTCAAGTAACAGGCTTCATTAATAACACTTTTTCCCGTCTTTTGAAGCTTACGTTTACGCGAGCGTTGCGCGTGAACTCTTGGGCGGATAACGTTTTCCGACGAACTCAGCCTGGGCACTGGTAAAATGAACATATGTTCCAAATTTCATCTAACTCGGTGATCTTTTACTCCAGTTATCGTCATCTGTAGATTTCGTGACGGATTTTGCGTGACGATGATTTTGTGACGGTGATTTTGTAACGGTGATTTTGGTCGTTTTTTCGGATTTACTCCCGGGATCCAGAACGTGCCACAAGGAACTTCGTTCCAAAAGACGAGAAGGATAGTATGATAGCAAAATATGTCCAAACCGTCACTATTTTCAAGCCTTTCTTCTTTAGATAGCCTTTTTATTAATGTGCTGATACAGATAACAGTTTCGTTGGTTAATTTAAAAATATATTTAAATATAGCTTTTGAAATACTAGATGGATATTTTTGTGTAAAATTTATTTATAATTAAAAATAATAATTTAAATCAAATTATAATTAATTTCTATCGAGCTGAAGATGACTTTTTATTATTTTAACTAGAAATGATTACTTCTGAATAATAATTAGCAAAGCAGAAAAAACTTTTATGAGCTTAAAAAAGTGAAAAGTAATCAAATATTTTTATATCTAAGTATTTTTAATTTTATTAATCACAAATCTACTTTCACTAATCCACTTGTATATGTCGTATATGTCCACGTTTTTGAGTTATTTCTTTTTGTTCTGGAAATCATTAAAACTGTTTAATAAACTGCAGATAAGTGATGCTTTCTCAATAAATTTTCCATTGGTGTTGCTTGTGGGTCTTTAGGGATGTAATATAAATAAACTCAATAACATTTTAGCTATTTTGACTCTGCGTTGAGCCATTTTTAAGCACCTCTATCAAATAATTACTACAACCATATCAAAATCTTTAATTCCTCTATAGATAGTTTCTACTGTTTTTTAATCTGTTGTGATTTTAATTTATGTTTGTTATATTTTCTTTGATAATATGAGTTCAAAGTATAAAGTAGTTCCATTTTAAGTAGCTTTTATAAAAAAAAAAAAAAAAATCCAAACATGTTTAATTTTTATAACGTAGGCTTCAGGGGTCAGTGATTTTACGCCGAAGTCCGTATTAGAGATTTTGTGAATCTTGAACACAGGGATCATTCTAAAAGGAGCTCATGACTCATGATGAAAGTCATTTGTGCCCCACTTCAATGGGCATGTAACGTCCCCCCTTGAGAATGACCCCACTGCAATGGGCATTTAATGTCCCCCCTTGAGAATGACCCACTTCAATGGGCATTTAACGTCCCCCCTTGGAAATTACCCCACTACAATGGGCATTTAACGTTTCCAACCCCCTTGGGAATGACCCCAGTACAATGGGCATTTAACGTCTCCCCTTGGGAATGACGCCACTACTATGGGCATTTAGCGTCCTCACTTGATAATGACCCCACTGCAATGGGCATGTGTCCCCAACCCCCTTGGGAATGACCCCAGTACAATGGGCATTTAACGTCCTTCCTTGAGAATGACCCCACTGCAATGGGTCCTTCCTTGAGAATGACCCCCACTGCAATGGGTCCTTCCTTGAGAATGACCCCACTGCAATGGGTCCTTCCTTGAGAATGACCCCACTGCAATGGGTCCTTCCTTGAGAATGACCCCCACTGCAATGGGTCCTTCCTTGAGAATGACCCCACTGCAATGGGTCCTTCCTTGAGAATGACCCCACTGCAATGGGTCCTTCCTTGAGAATGACCCCCACTGCAATGGGTCCTTCCTTGAGAATGACCCCACTGCAATGGGCATTTAACGTCCCCTCTTGAGAATGACCCCACTGCAATGGGCATTTAGCGTACTCACTTGAGAATGACCCCACTGCAATGGGCATGTAACGTCTCCTCTGAGAATGACCCCACTATAAGAGGCATTTAATTTATCTAATCCTTTTCTCCAAGAGATTATAACATATTTTACTAGTATAGAGTCGAAATAAAGATAAAGTTATTAACAATGTTTTACCGGGTGCTAGAAAACAGTTATGAAATGATGGTCGAAAGCTTGATATTTTATTAAACAATATATTTTTACATATATATGACAATAACATTTTTAAGCTATATGATAATCTTTTAATTAACAATTATATTTTTCCTAAAACTATCTGTTAGCGGTATCCGAAAAAAACAACTCTGAGACAAATTATCAATTATTTACAACCAACTATACATCCATACAATAAGATTAAAACGAAGGTGAGAGTATTACTTAAACACAATTAAAACCACTTACACGTGTCTTAGTATCATTTTTATTTTCACGTATCTACATGTCTCCATATGTTTATATTACACAACAAAGCAAAGTGTCCTGAGTTCGGTTATGAACAGTGGCTGTGTCGCCACTGTAAAGGGAAGTTAGTTCATATCCCATCTTGAGCAAATCTCTGCGGATTTAAAGCTATACAATGCTACACGTGAAATAAATCCTACCTGTCAAAAATCTTTATATCTTTACTAGTAATAAGATTACAATAATTTGTTTACTTCTCTTTTGTCATCGATGTCATCATTAGCAGAGGCTATTTGAGGATTTCGTTGATACCAAAAAAAAAGAATCCCTTTTATTTTTGTTCCTGTGTCTATCAGTTACTCTACGGTTCCAATTTTTGAATCAAAAGAGATGAAAACATGAAACTTTGATGTGTTAAAGATCGTTTAGACGCGCCACAATCAACAAGCTGTTCAAATCCAAAATGGCGGATAATTCATGTCACACGATTTTTTTTTTTTTTTATNTATACTACATTTTTGGTGTTGGCGCATAAAATTGGCAACGTCTCTGCCTATTTGTCTGTTAGTAATATTTGAGTGTTCTGTGATAACTTGAGCAAAAGTTTACCAATTTAGTTGAGATTTTGGGGCTTTTCTATTAATCCCCCCCCCCACGCCTTCCGGGCGCTTTTTCGCATATACAAGGTTGCACCCTTTAACTTTTATGGGTCATTCCGATATTCCAAAATTGTCTAGTGTACAAAAAGCTGAATACCACTCTAGGTTTTAAAGACCTAATGAAAGGATTACACAAAAAAATATATAACTTCAAAAAATTCTTATACAAATATTAGCAACAGATTTAGAAAAAATTCCTTCTACACTTCTACTCTAAATTCATCTCCTAAATTTTTTTTATCGCAATTCCATAGAAGTCGGTGATATTCCCTGATTTTCTACTTTTACCAGGTGTGTATTAAAGTTGACCTGCTTTTCTGAAACCCTTGTCAAAAGGAAATCCAATTTGAACTAATTTATCTGCCAATAGGAAATATTTTCTATTCGGTAGCTAACCTAGTAGCTTTATATCTATCAGGTTATAAGCAATTATTTTATTGACGTGTATCAAATCTTAGTCTGGTAGTTCGACCCCATTATCTATTCTTTATCTGATAAAAGGTGTAACAACCTATATATTAACCCGTAGCAGAGTATATTGTTGGGCACGAGGCCTACGACACTATCCCACTTGTGTCGCCAATCTAAAGCTGATCTTTGTCACTTTAGAACCCATCAATAACCAATATTGACTAAATAATACTAAAGCTTAGAGATTTACTTCTTTTCATGTCTGTTCTTTGAGAAGTAAAATCTTGTTTAGAATATAAAGAAGAAGAAGAAAAGATCTCAAATAAATAACTATGATATTGTTGAAAGGTGTTATTTCATCGTGTAATAGTTTCGAAAGCTTTTTTGAGATCATTACAGATGTTTAGATTAGAACCTTTTATTAATTATAAATTAAAATAAAGTAAATGGATAAGTTGTTTCGCACTTATTTAATTGAATAATATAGGTAAAAGACAGGGTAAAAATGTCAAAGTAATGAAAACCCTTTATGATGCATACAGTTACTATGAAAAGCTCTAAGAGTGCAGTAAATGTTGTTATGTACATTTAGGGGGGTAAAATGGAAAAATACATCTATAAGTCAACGTGTACGTGTGTGTGTTTTTATAAAAATCCACCTTGTAGTCCAATTTCGATGAAAAAATTCATACTTCATACTTAACTTTCAAAGCAAGGGAAAATCTTTGTCTACATGAATTTCGTCTACATGAAGGGGTACGGGGTACAAGTAATGAATACGAGGTCAAAGTAATGAATACCCTTTATAAAGCATACCATTGAAAAGGTCTTTAAGAGTATAGTAATTGTTGTTATTTACAGTTTTGTCATATTTTCATTAAGGAGGGGGAAAAATATGATATTTTCAAATTATCTTATCTAAGAGGAAAATAATTTAAATGTTTCTTGATGGTAGTTTATATACTTATCAAATTAAAATAACACTCCGTAACGAAGCACGGGTATCCAGCTAGTTTGAAATTAATATAACATACCTATATTTAACTACATTAAAAAANATACAGAGATCGTATCTCAGAAGGACCTAATTGGGGAACCTGATTCTATTAGAATAGAGGAACAGGTAGATTACTAGGTTAATGAAGAAACTAACCTTACAGTGAACCTGAGATGTTAATGCAGCAGAGGGAACTAGGATTATAATCTAATTACAGATTAAGCTGTTTAAATTTTAAAGGTTGACGAATTAATTTTGCTTTTATGACAGTTGTTTAATATATATACAGGGTGGGCCTAAAAAACCGTACTTTTTTGAACACTTGTAGCTGTAGCTTAGCTTACATTTACATATAAAGAGCACAAAAATCAGACGAGAAGTTTTTATTTAGTAAGTTGAACCAACAGACAGACACGGAACCAAAAATATTTTCCTGCGTACCTATATCGTGTTTAAATTAAGTTTTTATATAATGTGCAACAAGATGCATCCGGGAATAATATTCCAAATAAAATATCGGTGAAATGATGAGAACCAAGGTGATGAGGTGGTGAAAAAAAGAAACCTGGCTTCTCAATACTAAAATTTAAGGACTAAATAAAGAAATCAATTTTGTTTACAGGTTTTTTTCTAAGTTCAAAGAACTCATCAAAAAATATAAACAAATTTAACAGACGAAAATAAGAACCAGTTCACAAATAAATTGAACAATCAGAGCGCCTTTCTATTTATATTCTTTCAAATGAAACTTTATTTAAGATTTGATAATATCAAACAGGTATTAAGAAATCGTCAGGTGTTAAAAATAAAGATATCAATATAACCAACTAGAGTATAGAGAAGATTTTAAGAAACGAATTAGTCTTCTACTTTGAAGAAATAAGTGCCTCTTTGCTGAGCCTATTAGAATTTAACTGTTACAATAAATATGATTTTGTTAAAAATCAAAAACAAAAAATAAACAAACAACCACCTGTTGTACACATTTTAAATAATAAAAATTAACTAAGCATCACGTAGGTTTATCATCAAAGCGAGCTTAATGCAATAAATATTGAATATTACATATATTCATGTTTTATGGGATCTGGGATCGAAATTATTTGAGAATGTTAGCTTTGAGCGTCCGCCATTTTGGAACGGGAGTATATAGAAAGCTCGGGTTTATGTTTTCTTATTTTAAGACCTTTCCAAAAATATATCACTTTATGGGTGTTCCTATTTAAAATTTCAATGTTGAATCCAATATGGCGGAAAAAAATATTACCCATCAAAAAAGTAGTTTTTTACAAAAGATTAAGATACCCGCAACGGACTTAACATCTCACGGAACTTAATATCTCAATTATAACCGGAGATATTAAGCCGTTTCCGAACTTTTGGATCACCCTGTATAAGATCCTTGAATAATATATTTGAGCTCCTGTATACAATATGGCACTAAACCTTGTTGTCCCCATAGAGAACTAGATCTAGAAGGGAAGAAGAATCAGGCTGTGTTTCACCGAAGAAATAACGTGGTAAATATAATCCTTTTGTTTTGTTTTTTTATAAACAAATAGCGTGGGAGAATGCGTAACATACATTCAACGCGTTTATTGTCTATGTAAAATAGACGTAGTGTGGTCAAGAATAAATTTAACTTTTTATTGTGTTTATAATGTTATAGGTCAAGAAATAGTTGAGAATTGTTGTTGAGCTTCGTGGAAGATATGTTTTAAATTGTAATCTAACCATACGACATCTAATGATTACCTAATTAAAAGTTGGCTTATAAGAAAAATGCTTTGTATTTCCTTTAAAATTATATCTTCCGGAGTGTTTCAAACCATTACCTAAGAAAACAAACCATTCTAATCATTTTTTTAAACGTCGTTTTGAAAACTTTGAGTTCAAGGTCGCAACAGCAAATTTTTTTGTTTGTATTGAAACTGTTTTGAAACAATAGTATGGAAACAGATATTCAATTGNCAAGTTATTTTATTTGTTTTGATATGTCCAATATTTACAATCTTCATTTTGACAGGTTTCAAATTTATGACAGAAAATTTAAACGTAAAAAACGTAGTATATAAAAACGTTTAAAAACGTAGTACATATATAAAAAGTTCTTTTTATCTTGCAATTATTATTACTTACTCCTACCGAGGTTTTCGGAACTCCAAGAGAAAAATTAATTATCTTATTATAGTAATATTTTGAGTACCTATGTAGATTGCTAGGCGAAAGTCACTCTAATAGGAAAATATCGAATAAATAATAAGTATAATATAGAGAGAATGATTAAAAAGACAAAAGGGAGAGCTTTAATAATAATATTTTTCTGGAAACTACATTTATCGTCAAATGCATGTAATTAACCTACTCGCATTAAATTCAATTAGAACAACATAGTACGAACTAGGTCGAATTTTCATTTTATGCTATAACTTTATATTAATCTTATATTAATCAAGCGCGTAGAATCATCTGAATAATACTCGCACATTATAAATGATGTATATGTACATAATCTAAAAAAAAAAAAAAAAAGAACAAAAAACATTAAAAAACCAAAAAATACAGACAGTTCATTCACAATAATGCGAATAGAAAAGGAATTAATATATTATAATTTTGAAAAAAAAAAAAAGGTGAAATTAAGTATCAAATAATATAAAAAAAGGTTAAAACAAGGAAATGGATTTTTTTTTATGATTACCAAATCGTCAGAATTAGTTGGAATTAAAATAAATTAATATGCACATGATGTTTCTGGCGGGAATAGATTAGAAATGGGTCAGAAGTGCGGGAAAATTATATCGCGCTTTAACGAAAACAAAAGAGAGGGAAGAAGAATCAGGCTGTGTTTCACCGAAGAAATAACGTGGTAAATATAATCCTTTTGTTTTGTTTTTTTATAAACAAATAGCGTGGGAGAATGCGTAACATACATTCAACGCGTTTATTGTCTATGTAAAATAGACGTAGTGTGGTCAAGAATAAATTTAACTTTTTATTGTGTTTATAATGTTATAGGTCAAGAAATAGTTGAGAATTGTTGTTGAGCTTCGTGGAAGATATGTTTTAAATTGTAATCTAACCATACGACATCTAATGATTACCTAATTAAAAGTTGGCTTATAAGAAAAATGCTTTGTATTTCCTTTAAAATTATATCTTCCGGAGTGTTTCAAACCATTACCTAAGAAAACAAACCATTCTAATCATTTTTTTAAACGTCGTTTTGAAAACTTTGAGTTCAAGGTCGCAACAGCAAATTTTTTTGTTTGTATTGAAACTGTTTTGAAACAATAGTATGGAAACAGATATTCAATTGAAAACATTGATTTGAA